>CM022706.1:40364256-40436766 GCA_012295165.1 Asparagus setaceus | reverse complement strand
TTTGACTTATTCTTGAGAAGAGTAGATATCTTACTTTGCTAAGATATTTGCTTAAGTTCTTATTTCCTTTCGAAGCATCAACTAAACCGTCGATTCGACAATCGCTTTCGGTGGTCCATGGATTACGCGTCCGACGCAGGCAAAGACACACAAAAGCGGAGATCTACGCGTGTAGCGTCTTCTGTTCGAGTTTGTGAGAGAGTTATTTAAATTTCTTTGTAACTGAGAACCAAAAGTGTAATTTTCTCAAGTTTTACAAATGGAAACAACTTTCGACCCAAACACGATGGCGACCACAGTGGGAGCCAACGGTCTCGAGCCCGAGATCGTTGTGTCGCGTTCCTGTAACATCAAGCCGACCTCATGGTCGATGGACTGGATTACTTCTTCGATCAAGCCAAGTTCGAAGAATATCTCTCCTCCTCCTCATCGAAGTCCTCCTCACCCCGCAAACATCGGAGGATATCATCCCCTAAGAGGGAGGTTCGTTCTGTTGTGATGCATAGCGATTCTCGTTAAACTGCGGCGGGCGTTTCCTCTCAACAATACCGGTGGATCTCAAAGCGGGAGCTCGCTCAAGTTGACTCCTTTCGAAGAAGGAGTCATTCAACAAGATCTCAACCGCTCACGGCGAGGGCTGTGAGACAACGTCAAAAGATGGCCCGACAACTTGCAAAGGCCATGGAATCAACAGACGGAGTTCATTACAACACGAACTCGCGTGATCAGAGGCGTCAGCAAGTTACAACGCCTCAACTTCAATCCGCCAACACTCCTCCCAAGGAAGAATGGGTTCTCGTCAAAAGGACCCGATTGACAAGGAAGGAGCGCGCTCAAAAGCGCCGTGCACGCGTTGCTCGTGCACGTGCCATTGTTCGCAAGGCGCAGGAGTCGAAATCAACCAAGGAATCGACCCAAAATCATAAAATTTGGGTCCCGAAGTCGACATCAAAATCGGCTCAAGAGTCTGCCTCGCCAACAGTCTTCAGCCGAGACAGCTCGAGCTGCCTCGCGCTAGCGAGACAGCCTAAGCTGCCTCGCCAACAGCGAGGCAGTGTAAACTGTCTCGCGCCAGCGAGACAGTCTGAACTGCCTCGCCAACAGCGAGGCAGTCCTCCATGCCTTATTAAAAATGGACTTTTCCGCCCCTTTCTTCCACTTCTCCGGCTGAGGTATCAACCGTTAAGTCTGGAAATCCATCAACTGAGAAGCCTTTAACTTCGGTGTTTAGCCGCCTTGGTCCACCATCGAGAACTAAAGCCAAAACACCAATAATGGAACGTTTGGGTCACCCGATTCATAAACAACGACAGGTTGGGGGCCGTACCCAAATCCCAGGTGATGTTCAGAAATGTTCCGAGCCATCTGACGCATCTCAAACTGAAAGAGTTCCCGTTGCGTCTCGTTTGAGTATCCCTAAGAGGGTCCGCAAGTCTGCTGATAAAGACAAAACGAAGCGTGTGATTCGCAAAGTCACCAAAGGTGATCAAACGCTTGTTATTCATGCAAAAGCAACTTCCAATAGTCGATTCCCCCAAAAGAAGACTTGTCCCCCAGTGAGGAACCAAGTTACATCTGGGGGTGAAAATGTTATTTGCAATAACCCACACCAACCACATCATCAGGCTGGGGGTGGCAACACACGAAAGAGGACGATCGACGAAATAGATTATTCTTGCTCATGTGCAAAATTGATTAAGACGCTGTTATCAGGATGTGCCTGTTCTGAGTCAAACGCTCACCCACAATGAGCTTCAGTATTCGAACGGCTTTCCCTGTTAGCAACGGAAGATCTGAAGCCACAGTCAAGACGACATCGAAGAAGAAAGAGATCATCCATCCAATTTGATAAGTTTCCCGAAGTGACTATTAACATGGTGAACAAAGGGAAAGGACCGGCGACGGATGTAGATCCTGACTTCACTCCTGGAGGAAAGGTTGGGTCTCAGATTTCTCAGAGAATGTCTCGGTTACAATTGCGAGCTACCCAACGCATCGACTATAGAAGGATGCATGAGGGAGAGTCATCTGATGACGAAGCTTCCGACATCAATTCGGCGATAGCTTCCGATGACACAATGTCAAGTGTTGGTCGCCATCCCAGAGAAGCTTTTGTAATTACACCTGAAACCCTAGCTCAAATGTTACAAGAAGCCTTAGCTAAGCAAAGAGAAGAGCTTAAGGCCGAAATGAAAACGGAGATAGAGTTAGCCTTGCAACAGATGAGGGAATTGCAAAATCAAACGCCTCATCTACAGCCTGAATCCAGTCAACAAGGTGGAGTTACCCACCATAATGCCCATAATATCGAAGACAGTGATTCGGAGATAGATGAACACATTTACGCTGATCAACCTCCAAAGAAAGCTGCATCTGGTGCTCAAGGTGGAAATGGTCCAATTCTTCCTATTGGAAGTAATCCAAAACAAGGGGAGGATGATGGCGAAAAGATGAAAGAGCTTGAAGATAAAATCAATTCTTTGATGTCCGCACAGGAAGTCAAAAGGACTGGTATCCCGTGTCCATATCCGAGAGAGTGGGATTCAATCCCTTACCCGCCGAAATTCAGTTTGATTAATTTCACACCTTTTGTGGGAGGGTTAGCCTACGACACTTGATCTATTTCAAGTCTCATTTGGGGTGATCTCGGAAATGAGCCTTTGATGATTCGGTCATTCGTTGGTACCCCGTTGGGTACGCTTTGATTGGTATCGAAGACTCAAAGCTGGGAGCATGCTTCTTTGGGATGACATGGAAAGCTTCTTTCTCATAATTTCTTCGATGGCGACACGAAGTCTCGATTGGAACCCTCTTGGATGAAAAGCGTAAGAGTGGGAGATGATTATTTGTTTAGTTAAGCGCTTCATAATAAAGCTATGAATTGTAGAGATCCATTCTTGAAGAGTTCATATTGAAGACTTGCCACAACAATCTTTCTATAGAATTGTTGAAAGTCATGGGGTCGTCCCCAACTACATGGAAAGACCTAAAAATACGAGGAGAACAAGCCGAAGTTTCCTCGGAAGGAAGAAAGGCGAAAGAGGCAAAATGACGGTGACCCTCGAAGTAAATTTTCCTCTCGTAATAGAGGAAAGGCATCTGCGGACTGTTAGTCAAGCGTTGCAACAACGACCAGCGTAAAAGCTTCATCGAAATTCCACGGGACATACTCTTTGAGAGCGAAGAAGTTCGATCATCTTCAAATACCTCCTTGATAACAACAAAATCAAGTTGCCAACCATTATAAATCGGGAGGAGGTGACAAGACTTGGGACCCTAAATCTTGTGCGTTACGGAGGATCCTCCATCCTACTAAGGATTGCTTAGCTCTCAAGGCCATCATCCAAGCCTTGGTGAAGCCGGCGTCTGCTTAGAAATAAGCCGAATGAGAAATTCCTCCGATGAGTACAAGAGGTTAAAGCTGCTCCTCCTTCTTACTCCAATAGGAATATGAGTATAAACTATTCTAAATGAATGCGGCCCAGTTTGCAAAAGGCGGGGGTGGATAATCCATGAGCGAGAGGTCCACTTTCGGGTTGGCGATCAAACCTTCCTCAGTTAGGATTGTCTCAAAATTCCTATCTGGTCAAACCTTCCTACAGTTAGGACCACGATCAAAATCCCCTCGATTCCTTCCATGAGCGAGAAGTCCACTTTCGAGGTTGAGCGATCAAACCTTCCTGATTAGGATTGTCTTAAAATTCCTATCTGATCAAACCTTCCTACAGTTAGGACCATGATCAAAATCCCTCTCGATTCCTTCCATGAGCGAAGTCCACTTCAGTTGGCGATCAAACCTTCCTACAGTTAGGATTGTCTTAAAATTCCTATCTTGGTCAAACCTTCCTGATTAGGACCACGGTCAAAATCCCTCTCGATTCCTTTTATGAGCGAGAGGTCCATTTCGAGTTGAGTGATCAAACCTTCCTACGATTAGGATTGTCTCAAAATTCCTATCTGGTCAAACCTTCCTACGATTAGGACCATGGTCAAAATCCTTCGATTCCTTTTATGAATGAGAGGTCTACTCGATAACGGGGTTCGTTTTAGCCCCAAGAGAAAACACAACGGGTTCGTTTTAGCCCAAAGAGACACAACGGGTTAGTTTTAAGCCCCAAGAGACACAATTCCAAAGCTGTCACGGCAACTCTGAGGCTCAAGGAAGTATATTCAAAACAAATGGTTCCATATTCCATATAGAAGCTTTCACGGAAATCGATGTTGAGAAAACCGGACGGACTTTCTTTGAATGATTCTCAAGGCATCTCAATTACAACCCAAGTGGTGACCTTCAAGATGAAGATGATTATTCCAAAATCGACTTGACATTTCAATCCATTCAAATACAAATGCAGCAGTTATTGAACTTCGAATATGGATAGCGACATCGCGTACCAGGGTTTGGCTGAAGCAAAATACGGGCCTCTTCTACAAAGTTCAACGTTGAGCGAAGCAAAGCATCTTATCCAAAGTATTCCGCACTTCGATAAAATACGAGGAGTCTCAAAACTTTGGAGGGTATCTGTAGGCATCAAAAATTGTGAAGAACCCCAAATATGACTAAATTATGAGAAGATCGAAGGACAACGTCGTCGAAATCTCAAGAAGTCAACATATGGGAAGATTGTGTCTGCTTCTGATCGCGAGACACTTGTTTGTGCTCGCTATAAGCGAGACACTTCGCTGTGTCTCGCTACTAGCGAGACACTTTTCCTCCAGCCGCGAGACACTTGTTTGTGCCTGCGCCCGCGGCGAGACACTTGTTTGTGCCTCGCCACGAGCTCTTGAAGGGTCTAAATCAATGCCGATGGGGACCACTTGACTTTATCAACGCAGAGAGACGTTCAGATACTTTAATGGGCGGTTACACGCTGAAAATACGCCCACTAGGCGTGATTTTAGGGCATTTAATCGTGCCTAAAAAGCAGCGAAACCGTTACAACAGCTGGAGGGACGACACTGCCTCGCTAGTTAGCGAGGCAGCCCATATTGCCTCGCCGCCGGGCCAGGTAGCGACACGCCGCCGCTGAGCGAGGCAGCATACGCAGGTACCGAAGCCGCCAGCGCTTAACCGCAAATGTTGGGCACTTATGACAATTGTGTTTCTTCAGAGGGCACGTTTCCCAAGGGCTATAAATACCCTCCTACATCCACTTGGAGAGGGGGGGAGCAATCAGAGATCAGATAAGCAGAGCTATTACAAAGAGAGAGAGAATCCAAGCTTAGGAGTTCAAGAACACGATCCACACGGAGATTCCTCGAAGTTTAAGCTTTGACTTATTCTTGAGAAGAGTAGATATCTTACTTTGCTAAGATATTTGCTTAAGTTCTTGTTTCCTTTGCGAAGCATCAACTAAACCCGTCGATTCGACGATCGCGCTCGGTGGTCCACGGATTACGCTGCCCCCGTGACAAAGACCCACAAAACAGAGATCTACGCTGTAGCGCCTTTCTCGCTCGAAGTTTGTGAGAGAGTTGTTTAAATTTCTTTGTAGCGAGAACCAAAGTGTAATTTTCTCAAGTTTTACAAATGGAAACAACTTTCGACCCAAACAATCTCCTTGCCCCAAATTGAACGAAGCAGACCTTTGCCTCGACCGCTCGCATCAAGGCCGACTCGGCTTCGCCTTTACCTTGACCGCTCAAATCAAGGCCGCCTCGGCTTCGCCTTTACCTTGACCGCTCAAATCAAGGCCGCCTCCGAAGCTCGCCTCACCATTCCCTTGACCGCTCACATCAAGTCTGCCTCTGAAGCTCGCCTTTACCTCGACTGCTCGCATCCAGGCCGCCTCCAAGTCCACCAACCATCACCGACTTGATCAAGGTGAAAATTTTCTATTTGTGGTGCAATTTGTTTTTTCTAATTGTGAAATTGATGAATGATATGGATGGATTAGGTTATGGTTTAATTTTGATATGGATTTTGATTTAGGGTTTAATTTTAATGCGTTTTATGAAATTTGTGGTTAAATTTGTAATTTTTTATGAGTATTTTGATGAATGATATGGATTGATTAGAGTTTAGGTTTAATTGGGATGTGAAATTTGTGGTGAAATTTTAAGTTATATTTTGTGAAATATGATGAATAATGTTATTTGGCAATTTATTAGGCAAACCACATTATTGGGATTTAATTTTGATCTGGATGGATTAGGTTAGGGTTTAATTTTGATATGAATGATATGAATTATATAGGGTTTAATTTTAATGTGTTTTATGAAATTTGTGGTTAAATTTGTATTCATTTATGAGTATTTTGGCGATAGATATGGATTGATTAGCGTTTAGGTTTGATTGGGATGTGAAATTTGTGGTGAAATTTTTAAGTTTCGTTTTGTGAAATATGATGAATAAGGTGGTTTGGCGATTGATTAGGGTTTAACTAGAATTTAGGGTTATAAATTTGATTTTCAATCGAGAATTTGATTTCAACTATAATAGCTTATTTACATAAGATGGAATGTTGATTTTTCAGTTTTGATGGTGAACTCAATACCCATTATTTGCTTCTTCAATGGAAGCCTCGGCGTTGGAGTGAATAATATGCCTACGTATGAGGGAGGTTCTAGGAAAAATGTTTATGTTATTTAAATCATGCAATTTTGAAGGTTTGAAGAAGGAAATACACAGAGTTACTAAAATTAATAAAGAATAATATGCAACTAAGGTGTTCTTCAACTGTCCGATAAGGAGATCATGGACGATGAGGAGTTGAATGACATGAAACAGTTAGTCGAGAATTAAGTGTCAATCGAATTGTTCATTGAAAACTATCTGATTCTCAAATTTGTCCAAGTTTCGAAACCTCAAGGAGAGTTCTCCTGCATGTTGACTTAGAAAATGTATCGAGTGGGTTTATGAAATCTCCAAGTGAAGAGCCATGGTCTCAATTACAACATTTAAGCGGGCATTCCCTTGGTGGGACTTCAAGTACTATATTTAACGACGCTTCGGGCCACATTACGGGTAACTTACTGGCCGGGTCAATTGTAGAAGAAGAAGCAAATGATGACTCTGAGGATATTGAAGAAAATAACGTGCAAATTGATAGCATGCATGTGGCTACTAGAATCGATGATGACTCTGTAGGGTTGAAAAAGTTTTGTTTGATTGACTTTGAAAAGAGATTACAATCACACTCTCTCGATTACAGAGGAAGAGAAGATAGATTCGACTTCTCTTTTGTATGGGTTCTTGGTGGCGAAAGAAGGCTTCACTCAATGCTCACGTAGAGATTCGCTTTCCGTTGACGATCAGAACAAAATTGCTGATGATTGATGAAGAACTCGATCTCTCTTGCGCGCAAGTGCTGAATTTTCCCCCCCAAAACCCCCTGTTCATAGCTATTCACGGCTATTTATAGGGCTTTAAGCATGTAACTATCATGCTAGAATCGTGGAAACATGGGTTAGTGGGCATAACTGATGCCCACCACTTAACCCACGTGGTTGTTGTGGCTTTCGTGGCCTTTGGGTTTGCTACGAGGGCGAGCCGTTAGATGACGAGCCTTTTCATTGACCGGCTGAACCTTGATTGAATGGCGAGCTTGAGCTTCTTGAACTTCATTATGCAGGCAAATTTGATTGCATAGCGAGGTCCGCTACTTGGATGAACTTCGCCTATATGACTAGCTTTCTTTGTTTGGGAGAACTTCAATAATGCATTTATGCATTTTGGTTGGATAGCGACCTTGATGTAGGCGAACCTCGTATGAAATGGTTGGATGGTAAGCCACGCTGTAGGCTAACCTTGTATGAAATGGTTGGATGGCGAGCATTTGCGTGGCGAACCTCGGTTGAATGTCGAGGCTCGCTGCGTAGGCGAACCTCGGTTGAATGTCGAGCCTGTTGCCGAGGCGAACCTCGTCGAATGAAGGGCTTCGCTACTTGGCGAACCTCGATGCGAATGAAGGGCTTAGCTACTTGGCGAACCTCGTCGAATGGAAGGTTATTTGCTTGCGAACCGGTTGAATGTCGAGCCACCTTGCCGGGCGAACCTCGTCGAATGAAGAGCTTCATTTGCTTGGCGACCCTCGGTTGAGTGAAGAGCTTCACGCTGGCGAACCTCGATGCGAATGAAGGGCTTGCTACTTGGCGAACCTCGATGCGAATGAAGGGCTTAGCTACTTGGCGAACCTCGTCGAATGGAAGGTTATTTGCTTGCGAACCGGTTGAATGTCGAGCCTGCGCTGCGAGGCGAACCTCGTCGAATGGAGAGGTTCCCGGCTGCGAACCGGTTGAATGTCGAGCCACCTTGCCGAGGCGAACCTCGTCGAATGAAGAGCCGGTACTTGGCGACCCTCGGTTGAGTGAAGAGCTTCACGCTGGCGAACCTCGATGAATGAAGGGCTTCGCTACTTGGCGAACCTCGTCGAATGAAGGCCGCTACTTGGCGAACCTCGATGCGAATGGAGAGGTTATTTGCTTGGCGAACCGGTTGAATGTCGAGCCTGGCTGCCGAGCGAACCTCGATGCGAATGGAGAGCCTCGCGACTTTGCGACCTTCTTTATATGCTACTAAGAACGGGTCGTAACTTTCAAACCGTATGTCGAATTGGGCCGAATTATATATGAAAATTGACCATCTCGACGAGATGGAGCCAACAAACCCACCGAAGGGTTCGGTTTGCTCGGTCATTTTGCCAAATTCCTTCGGTTTGGGAGATATCGACACTTTTGTCTATTTTGTAAAGTCAAGCGTCGGTGAACTTAACCTTTAGGCGGGCGACTTCACTCGAGATGGACCCTTAAGCTCTTTTGCTCATTCCGAGTTGCTGTGTAGGGATTAAGGCAATTTTTATTGCCTACAGACTCTTGTTGGATGGATCATTTTCATGTTAATAATGATTATGTGAAATCTGAAGATCCGTTTCCCGACGAGTTTTAAAATGAGGATTGGATAAATGCCTCCCAAGTTGAATTAGTTGATGTTGGTTCAAATTTTCAACGGCCTGAGGACTTCACTTTTAAAAAAAGAGATCTATTCGAGAACAAGGAGGCATTGATCTATGCAATCCGAGAATGGTCTATCAAGAATCGGGTCAAATTCAAGCCGGTAAAATCTAAAGCAACAAACTACCAAATAAAATGATACTTTAACGAGAAGATTCAAGTAGAGCATGCAAGTGAGCAGGATGAGAGAAACGCGAAATGTCCTTGGTTGCTAAATGCAGCTGTGAGAAAATCATCAAATGGGCAATTTGTAATCTCTAGATACTGCGAACTTCATACATGTTGCAATCCGTCATTGGGTGTTGATCATAAGGCGGCATCTTCCTCTTATATATGTAGGCTAATTATGCCTAAAGTGACAGTAGAACTTGATCTAAATCCAGGTTAGATATTTCAAAGAGTATATGACATGCGGGGGATTAAGATATCTAAATATATGGCATATGATGCAAGGAGGAAAGCGTTGTCTAAAATATTTGAAGATTGGGAGAAATCTTTTGAATTACTTCCACAATATCTTGAAGCAATCAAGCGAAATAATCCGGGTAGTGAATATGAAACAATGTCCGAAGAGATCGCATCGGGGATGGAGAGATTCACTCGAGTATTTTGGGCATTTGGTCCTGCTATCAAGTGTTTCACTTTTTGTCGTTCGTTATTGAGCATCGATAGCTCACATTTAAATGGCAAGTACAAAGGCATGCTTCTTGTGGCGACCGCTGTAGACGCAAATGGCGGTTTATTTCCTTTAGCATTTGCAATTGTGGAGGTAGAGGAAATACACATGCACATAAAACGTGCACATGCACTGCCCAGGAAAATGCTCGGGACTAGTAGTCCCGTGCATTTTAATTTTGGCCCAGGAAATACGTGGGACTAGTAGTCCCGTGCATTTTAATTTTGGCCCTACAAAGTCTCTGCTTAAAACACGGGACTAACAGTCTCGTGCATTTTCATTTTGGCCCAAGAAATGCACGGGACTACTAGTGTGCATTTTGATTTTGGCCCAAAGTCTCTGCTTAAAACCCGTGTAAATTATTAATGATCTAATTAGTACCCACTAATTACACAGGACTAGTAGTCCCGTGTAATTAAAAAACCTCTTTTAGCAAAATCGACCACTTTCTGCCCACGTGGGCAAAAAAGGTCGATTTTGCTAATTTTTTTCAAAATATGTCGATTTTGCTTATATTGTTTAAAAAAGAGTCCGTTTTAAAAATTTCTCCTATTTATTATTGTCAATAGTTGAACCATTTTCACAAGAGTCAGCATATCATATAGCCCATATCTTTGCAAATAAACTCATCTTCATGTTAAAATCAACTGGGTTCAAGACTCAAAAAAACTAAAAAATATTTCAGAATTTCTAGTTCAACCAGATAATTATTAAAATGTAACTCAAAAATGTCAAACAAAACTTTGAACACGCACAAAATATAGTGACAAAGGTATTCACAAAGTTTCATTACCATCTAGGGTCACATGAAGAATTCTGAGTCGACAACTCATAAAACAAAAATAAACAGCTGTGCATGCATTTAGGCATCTGAAATATTGAACCAGAAGTCTGACAATTTGAACTAGATATATGAACATCAAACAACAAAAACTCAAAATTAGAAAATAAATACAGAAACATCTGATAATTCCCATCGGACATCTAAAATCAAAAGCAGGATGTCTAAAATATATACTAGAAGTCTGAAAATATATACCGGACATCTGAATCTAGTTTTATTGATTTCCTATAGATTTTCAAACAGGGTTTGTGATGGGGAACGACAAGATGGAGATTCTTGATAGAACTTATTTGAATGAAATAAAATAAAAATATAAATAATAAAATTGCATTCATCATTTAAGAATAGAAAAAGATACAAATATGGGCCTCACACCCGGGCACCTCACATACCAGCACCTCACATACCTAATACTAGTTGCAATTCACATGCAGATTTCTCACAAATATTCTTCTCTCTTCCTCCTCCCAAATGAAAAAGTTACAACCTTATTAATAGAAAAACTAAGAAGATAAATAGAATCCTAACTAAATCCTAATAAAAGCGAAACAAATCTAACAAAATAAATCTAGGAGATCCTAACAATCCTAAATCAAATCCTATGGATATCTTAACCTAAAATTGGACATTACATCAAATATTACTAAAATAACAAAGATTCCAGTAAATCTATAAAATTCATGATCAACGGCTGATGATTGTCCTGCATCAGTTTGTCATATCTTTCTCGTGTCAAGCAGAGGGACTTATCTATATGTTTTAGCATGATATCATGAAATTAACCAAGAGAAGTCTCATGTCATGACCATGGATTCGATAAAAATGCTAATTTGTCATCTAGGATTTTATGAAAACTTGCCAAAATATTGTGAAACTTGTCATATTATATACATATTATATATATATATATATATATATATATATATATATATATAGAGAGAGAGAGAGAGAGAGAGAGAGAGCAAGGCTCCTATAAACTTAAGTTGATAGAGAATAGTCATCCACCAACTTTTCTATCCATTGATGTTACCTTGGGATCCGTGAAGATATAAAGCCCACTTTGAGATTTGTGTGCATCTTGATTTGTGGATCTCAAGGCAAGATCAATGGATATAAAGTTGGCGGACACTCTTCCTATCAACTTAAGTTTATAGGAGTCTTGCTTCATATATATATATATATATATATGTAATGAAAATTGGCATGTATCAAAATCGGCCTATGAAACATGGATAAAAGGTTCTCAATAGTTATTTACAGTTCTAGGTAAAAATTGTAAATGAGTGCACGTTTTTCATAGAAAATATCGATATAGCTCAAGAATTCTTCAAGGATGATACAATATACAACAATGACAGAGCAAAATACATTTGGCACATAGAAATAAAATGTGTTTAAGAATCAAAGGTGGAAAGAATCAAGATGGTACTAGAGGCTATTTCTACCAAAAGCGATATTAAAGGCGACAAGCGGATGTTGATAACTCCCTCTCCCTTCTTCATGCTTGGTCGGCCTTGTTAGAGTCAAAATCTAAAAAATTATGATCTCTAGGGTTTTGCGAGGCCTTATATAGGGATTAAACAAGGGTTGACAGCTTTTGACTTGAAACCCATTAAGACTTTTTAACACATAAGCCCCTATAAAACCTCTATTTAGAAAACAAAAACATAGGGATATCTCTAAACTAATAAATAAAAGAAACATCTCCTCTCTTATCGTCAAAAAATCAATTTCGTAACTAATTTCTAGTCCCGACGACACGAGGGGTTACATCCTACTACCCTTAAGAAAAGTTTCACACTTTTCATTCTATAGGGAAACTATGATAAAGACTACCTCACTATCTACACTATTGGCATACACCCAAACATGTTTGGAAATGTTGATTCACCACTATTGCAATTCAAAGTTATCCGAATACCAAAAATGTTAAACAATTCTTTATTTTAAAACATGAAAAGAATCTTTAAATGCTTTAAAACCATTCAATATCATAAAATTCATTTGCTCAAAACATTTAGTCCACTCAAACGTCAAAAATACGCTTTTTTGAAGTTCACGCTATAAATGCAAAAACCTCCTCTTTGTTAAAACCAAAATTCCAAGGAATAATTCATTCAAAACTTTGGACCATCCATTATTCATAATTATAATTATGTACATCAACACAAATTTTTTAAAATAAGAATCGTGTTCTTAAAATTTTATCAAATTTTAAATTCGAGGTCTAAAGTGCAAAATCTTTAAATAACAAAATTCATATTTTAAAACTTCACCAAACTCCTCTATATCATGTTTGAAAACTAATATAATTCTTATAATTAACCTCAGAAGCTTTTACAAAGGAAATTTTGGGTAAATTTCTAAATCTCGTCAAGCGGGTCTAAATTGTAAAATAATTTCTTCGCGAACTTTTCCCAAAATTCATAAAGAAAAATTTCCTTGATCAAAATAGAAAATTATATTCAAAACCCTTTCTACAAAACTCAAATAAATTTTACAAAAAAATCAAAACAAACTAATTAACAAAGCGGGTTTTGTGCGAGAACCCACCGTCGGGCGTCAGTGACATCCGATGTTGGTTTAAATCAACAGTGAGACTGGATCTAATTAGTATTTAGGCATCTTGATTCATCTCTAGAATTCTCTCTAAGGGTTTTCACCTCTTCCAAATCCCATCCCTACTCGATGTCTACCCTATTTAAGAGGATTCTACTCCTCAAATCTCTCCAATCTACCCTAGCTTAAAGCCCTAATTTCAATCCCCCCCCACAATTCCCTCTCTTTTGCAAATGATGCCTTCCCTTTGAGAGCAGCTTCCAAAAGGCCTAAGGGTGAGGGCTCTTCTAGGAGGGCTCCTGCGATTGTGGATGATCAATTCTTCGATGAGAGAGTGTCAAAGCTCTATGATCGGTTGCCAATAAAAAGACCGTTATCAGATACTATTGATTTTCACACTACTGGTGAGAACTCAAAAACTCTACAGTGTGTTCTCCCTCAAATGATGGATTGATTTTATGAAGATGAAGGATTTGGTCTATCCCGGGGCGATGCGAGAGTTCATAAGCAATATCCACAACATCAACGACGCATGGTTCATGACTCGGGTATTCCATAGGGATATCCATATTTTCATTGGGTATTCATATCAAGTTACAATGACTCAAAATGAGGGTATTGATATATCAGTAATGACTCTCGAGGAGTTCAATTTTGATGCGTCAGGGCAAATATTCGATATCGATGCAGGTTACGGGTTGATTCTCGAGGAGGATACTACGTTGAACCATGTATCCAAAAAGATGGGTTCCCTCACCCATGACACTCGAATCATCACAGGCATTGTGATGGCGAATATATTCCTGAAGTCCGGCTATTGCGATAATATCTCTCACCGAGCTTGACTCACGGTGACTCTTCTTTTTGCTCGGATTAATATCAATCTTAGAAGATTGTTGTTCCACAACCTTGCCCATATCTCCTTCTCTATGATGTTGGTCCTCTTTGCCTACTTGATCATAGCTCTACTCATGGCAAAGCAATTTTTCTTCAAAGGTGTCGCTATGGGTCAGTGTCAGTTTAACTTCATCGGCAAGGATATAAGTCTTATGGATGCCAATCGTCGACACGCTGCTGAGGTAGCTGATCTACCTACCGCTCCAGCACACATCTCTGAGGTTAACCCTCCTCTTGTTATTCCTGAGGCTCCTATGAGTGATAATGCTTTTCTTGGATATATCCAAGGACACCTTCTCGCAAATGTTGATCTATAATGATCGTCAAGCTTAGTGCGTCCATGCTGTTATAGAGGCGATCTACCATTATCACTCATAGGGTCACGCTGGTGCTTGTTAGGTAGTCCACAATGCGGTTACCTCTATGTGCAGTGCTACTAATGCGGCCACTAACATTGCCGTTTATATTGCTGTTGCTGTTGGTGCCTTGGCTGACGCACCTGGGGCTTCAATAGCTCGGAGACCATGCAATTTGTCTGAGGACGAGTTTGAGTCTGCACACTGTATGTAGACTTTTAGGATTTATCACTTTTAGGCTTTATGGTTACATCTTTTTATTTCCTTATCATGTCGAATCATGTAGGAACTCTTAGTTTTTCTTCATTGAGTCGGCTCTCCTCTAGTGTCTGTGTAGAGAGAAATTCTAATTTTCATTTATGCCATGCGTACCTTTCATTCCATATGCGTATGCACTCAGCAATATTGATTGTGATGTGAATGTGTTGAGAGCTCAAGATACGTATATACAAAGATGTGAACATGAACAAATTGCACAAATTGAAAATAATTAAGAATATAAGAATCAAAGTTACATATATTTAATACTTGGTGGTTGATAATTCTGTTGGAGTAGCTTGGTCGTCGTGAGAACAATGTTAATAATTTTTTTTCACTTTTCAAAACTTTCATCAAAATATACACAAGTTTTGAACATATCAAATCAAACAATCCCACTTCAAACTTTGGTTTTGACAAAATTTTCATTTTTCTTAAATATAACCCATTTCTCATGAAACATTTTGAAAGCTCAGATTTTAGAAAATATTTGAAACAAATTCTAACTTCTTTTGAAACCTTGGCTCTGATACCACTAAAACGATAACTGAATCCAAGTGATATTCTTAAGCCTTTAATTTGCATGGTTTTTTTTGTTTTCAAAATATGACTTTGTGAAAAATATCATATACTTTAGGATCTTATGAGAAAATATTCAAAAACTAAAATCTACTTCCAAAACTAAATCAAAACCAGCGTATAGCTAAATCTCCATTGTTCTAGACTTAACCAGCCCTCTACTTCAGAATATATCCACCACTGGGAAAAACTAAGAAAAAGAACAAAATACCAATAACAAATCAAATGGGAGAAAGCTAAAAAAAACAAATCAAATGGCAGAAAGCTCAATAGGATATAATCCTCAACAATTCAAAAATAAGATAATACCAAGGGCTAAATATGAATATAGAAAATATAAATGATTAAGCAAGCATTAATCTCAGAACAAACTCTCTGTTCGCGGTGAAAGTCGGGATGATTGTCATTGCTTGAATTTGTTAAACCTTTATGGAATTACAAACGAATTCAAAAATAAAACTAAGTCTTTTTATAAGACCTGATTACAATGAAAATCGAATAAAAATTACAACTTTCTTTCACCAAAATAAACGCGGGATCCGTTTATCGAATCCTAAACTAGCGTGGGTGTCTTTACTGTCTTGGGGACTTCTTTTCCGTCCGTGGACCGCCGCGTGATCCGATCTGATGTGAGATCTACACGGTAAAGGGGATTATTTCACGAAGGAAATAATAGCCCAAGCGAATGAGATTGACCAAGCGAAATCAAAGCTCTTCGCGGGATCAAAAATAAAGTTTTGATCCTGAGGAAACGCGTGTAGATCTGAGATACAACCTCTTTGAGGGGATTATCTCACGAAGGAGGATAATAGCCCTGAGGATTATCTCACGAAGGAGAATAATAGCCCTATGGAGTTCGCTGAGATCTAGATCTGGTGTCGAAGAAGAATGGTTGTCGCTCCCGTGTTTAGATCTGAGATGAGAAGGCAATTTGGCAGAGCTTCAGCTTCTCAAAATTTTTAGATCCCCTGCAAATGAGACCCCCACCTTGTATTTATAAGATTTAAAAGCGGATACGGGTCAAAACTGGGCAAAAAGCCCAGTAAACCTAGGTGTCTCGGCTGACACGAGACACCTCTAGGTGTCTCGGCCAGGTCGAGACACCTCTAGGTGTCTCGGCCACTGAGACACCACTTGGTGTCTTGGCATTTGGCCGAGCCTCCCCGTGGCTTTTCTCTGGCTATTTTTCGAGCTTGATTTGAGGCTTCGCGGTTTGGATTTATTTCGTCGCTTGCATGCGGCCCATCGCACGCGATTCGTTGCTTCGGAGTTGGGTTTATCCCATTGTTTACACACAATTCGTCGCTTCGTCGACTCAAGCGTATCGTCGACTCACACTTGCTTCATACGCTTCATCGATATGTCGGCTTGGACGCCTCGCCGACTTGCTTCGTGCGCTTTGTCGACTCGTCGACTTGGACGTCTTGTCGATTCACTTTGTGCGCTTCATCAACTCGTCGACTCGCTTTCCATTTGACGATTTGTCAATACGTCGTCGGACGGCTCGTCGATTGTCAATTTATCGTCACCACGTTATCGGATGGCTTGTCGATTGACCACCCACTGTCACGAGCTATGTCGGGTACTTAGGCAATTTTCAACGCCTACAGATACCCCCTCCAAAGTGTTTCGGTCTCGCTCTTTTATAGAAGAATCTGAAATTCTTTGGATATGATAAACCCCAACCGGTCGGTATAACGGGGACACGAAAATGGCTTGAATCTTGACTTCTCCAATTCTTCGAACTATCGGTGCTTTGTAGGATGGTGAAAGTGTCGCGGTCTTTGCATTTATTGTCGACGGCTGTTGAAGTCTTGAATAGAAAACCGATGAATGAATTTTCTTATTTTAGCTCGCGTTGGTGAGTTATCGTCGTCTTGACCATCAATTCTATTAGACCTAACCTTCAATCGGCGAATTCTCCGTTTAGGTAAACTTGGCGTGAACTAACCACGATGGGAGGAGATTGAGGTTAGATCCTTTAATCGGTGAACTCTCAAGCTGTGATGCTTGTTGTAGGGTGCGACCCACGGGGAGAATTTCCTTGTGGCGTTGGCCGGCGTCAACACGGTTATACTCATCACGTTCAGCGGAGTTTAGAATTAGTTTATCCTCATATACCCGTTCGGAGGTGGTGAGTTATCCTTTTGGGTAATTATGAGGCTTGCATAATTGAACGGATGAATTTTGACCCTTGATGGGTGATAGCCTGTTGAATAAATATCCGGGCGGTGGTGATGACCTTGTCAGTGAAGGAGGTAGTACTTAACCATCATATCCGAGAAACTAGAGCTTCACGGAACAAAAGCTTCTGAAGTTGAGGAGGAAGCTGCGAAAATATCGAATGGCAACGAGGAGTCCTTCAAGGCTGAATTGCAAAATGAGCTCCAATGACGATGAGTCGTCCAACAACCCATCTTTTGCCGTGAACCTGATGTTTGGATAACTGCAATCTCCTCATTGAAACACTTGACCCTTCATCGGTTGAATTATGATTTCTCATTTCATTTTGAAATAAGGAATCGCAATACCTATAGGATTTTTCACAAACCCTCAGCCATCAACGGATTTGATGAGCCTTTACCGATTACCGTTTGAATTGGGCTAGCGTGCGAATTACCTATACCCGTTCCACACGTGACGTTGTGTTAAAAGAATGAAACTCTTTTAGGCTTAATGCTTTGATGTTGAATACATAGACTTGGTCATCTTTTACGGGCAAGAGACTAACCGGCGACACGTATTAGGCGTCGGCTTTAGGGTTATTGGCCAACCCCCAGCCCTCAACGGATTTAATTAGCCTTTACCGATTACCGTCTGAATCGGGCTAGCATGCGGATTATCTGAACCCGTTCTGCACGTGACGTTGTGCTAAAAGAATGAAACTTTTTTAGACTTAATGCTACGATGCCGAATACGTAGACTTTGTCATCTTTTACGGACAAGGACTAACCGGCTGCATGTATTAGACGCAGGCTTATCCCTACTTAGGCTTCGGGATAAAATTCCCCAGACTTAAATTCTGGTGTCTTCTTCAATCGGAGAAAAGACTAAACCGGCAACGCGTGTTAGGCGTTGGCTTATTCCTACTTAGGCTTTGGGATAAAATTCCCCAAGACGATACTTGGTGTCTTTTTCAATCGGAGAAAAGACTAAACCGGAAAAGAGGTGAAACTATGATTCCGGCCTACACCTTCACTCGGCATGGCCAGGAAAAGGGAGCTGGAGAGGAAGAATTTAATATCCTATCTCTAGCGAAAAGGAGGTGAAACTAAGAGCAGGATCTTTGCTCCGAGAATCGGAAAGATTCAGGTGACCTTCAGTCGGCTTAACCTGATCTGGAAATTCTAATTCTGACGCATACCTTCAGTCGGCGCAACCTGAAAAAAGGATGAGACCAAGAGTGGGATCTCCACCCCGAGAATCAGAAAGACTCGAATAACCCTAACTATCGGAAGGTTTGGTTACCTAATCTAATGGCGGACTTCTCGTTTATGGTTTTGGTCCTAAGGGTTTGACCAAATGGGAGTTTTGAGACGATCCTAGTTGTAGGAAGGTTTGATCGCTTGATTTGTGAGTGGACCTCTCGTTCATGGAAGGAATTGAGAGAGGAATTTGGCTTTGGTCCTAACTATAGGAAGGTTTGACCAAATCAACAGTGAGAGTGGGAGTATAAATCACAGTGGGGGTGCTGATTTGTACAAGTCACTCATTGGGGGGGTTGGTGAAGTTGATCCCGGCGATTGTTCCAACGAGGGTTGAAGAAGATATGACACGCTTCATCTTTGGGAACATGACCCGCTTTCGTCCGAAGTCATCGAGCCGACTTCAGGTAATCCTTAAGAATATTATGTATAATATTCTCCAAGAACTTCCTATCCTCTCATATTCACCCCCAGCTTTTTGCAAAACTGGGTCCAATGAGGAGTGCACTGTATCTAGCCACATAGTCGGGTTATCCTTAAGAATAATATGTATACTATTCTCCAGGAACTTCTCGACAAAATAGGAAATAGTTTAGACTCATATACCTTTTTGGAGTAAGGGAGGAACAAATTAACCTCCTATACTCATCGGAGGAAAGGGAGCAGTTTATACTCGTATACCTATCGGAGTGTGTGCCATTCTTGTTTGGCCTATTTTGGCGTTATGACGCCGGCGTCAACCAAGACTTGGATATTATTCTTCAGAGCAATACAAGTCTTGGTGGGGTGATGGACCCTCCTGTGGTACACACAGTACTTTGGATCCGAAGTATTGCTAGCTTCCTCCTGATTCATGATAGGTGGCAGCTTGATTTTGTTGTTAGCAAGGAGATATTTGAAGATGGCTGGAACTTCATCATCATCGAAAGAATACTCCTCCTAGAATCTCAACTTAGGAGTCCTTTGTTGCCCCCAAGGTTACTGTTGATGAATGTCATCAGCAGTTGCAGGCGCTTTAGCCATCAGTTGGCCTCTTTCGGCCTTTTTCCTTTTGAGAAAGCGTTCAGCTTGCTCCCCGCGCTCTTTCAGCTCTTTATAGATCTTGGGCGGTGCAACCCCCAGGACTTCCAAGACATTGATGGAAAGATTATTGTGGCACGTTCGCAGAATGAATTCCTCTGTGACAGGATCCCTGCAGTTCATAGCCTTGTTGCGGAAGCATTTAACAAAGCTGTCAACAGACTCCCCATCCTTACGCTTCGTCCAAAGGGTTCGATCGACACTTCAATGTCATCGTCAAAGAAATTATTGAGGAACGAGCTTTCCATGTCGTCCCAACTATTGATGCTCCCTGGCTTTAGACGGCGGTACCAATCGAAGACAGCTCCTTGAAGAGTGCCAACGAATGACCGAACCATCAAGGGCTCGTTACCAGAAATAACGCCCAAGTGGGATTTGAAATAGACCAAATGCTAAGTGGGGGACCCCTTTCCGTCGAACGGTGTGAAGTTAATCAAATTAAATTTTGATGGATATGGGATCGATTCCCACTCTCTTGGGTACGGACGTGGCATCCCAGTCTTCTTTACCTCTTGAGCGGAAATCAAAGCGTTGACCTTATCCTCCAGCTCTTTCATCATCTCATCCTCGCCTACATTTTCCTTCAGACGATTTTGAGGAAGAACAATGGACCACCCCCAGAGTTTTGGCTATTTGCGTTGCGATCTTCGTCCTATGCGGTAGCTTTCCTGGTGGCGTTATTGCGGCGACTTCGTTTCCTACGATGATTCGTCGAGCTCGGATTTATTGGTCATGCATCTCTCATCTGGCATAGCCATCTCCATTCGAACTTGAAGTTCTCTTTGCTTTGGCTAGAAGTCACGAATTATTTGGGTCACGGTGGGAGTGACCACGCAGCCTCGAGCTTGTCGTGCTAGACATTGTATCGTCAGAGGCGATTGCAGAGCAAGTATTCAAAAGTTCATCACTCGAGGATAGTCCTTTATGGATCTCCTGGTAATTCCTATGTCCGACGGCTTCTAGTTGGAGCTGAGACATCCGTTGAGCTATCCCTGAATTAATTTTTCTTCCAGGAGAAAAGTCGGGATTAGAGACTTTTGAAGTAATTGCCGACTTTTCTTTGCCAACCATGTTGATGGTGACTTCAAGGAATTCATCATCCTGGAGGGAAGATTTTCTCTGGTGGAAGTGTTTTTGCTTGGGCTCCGACGCTTCAGCAGTAAGTTTCTCGAACATCGAGATCTTTTGTGAAACGGTCCTAGGGCAGCTACATTTTAACGATACTGCCCTCATAAGTCTCCCGTATGGAGAGTGAGAGCTGGTATCTTGAACACTCTCCTTTTGGGATTTCTTCACACCCCCAGACTGATGGCGCAGCTCATCGGAGCAATCCATCACTTGTTGGTGCGGTACCCTAAGTATAACGTTGTCTTTTGACGGACACGTCTTCTTTTGGGGATGAACAACCTTGTTGACATTCTCGGGCTATTTGTTGTCGCCTTTGAATGATCCAAGGTCGCATCAGGAGTCGCTCGTTTAAGACCTCATTTTCGCGAGCTTAGAGTCTTAACGGGCTCCTGGGCCTCGACATAAACCCCTAGTCTAGAGGCGACTGGAACTCTCTTATGCATGGCTCAAGAACACGTACATTGAGGTGTCTTGGTTTGTTTGGATGTGACAGGACACTGTTCGCGGGGAAAGTTGCTTTGTTATTCATTGTCATTGAACTTGCTTACAGCTTCTTGGGCCTACAATAAAATTCGAAAGAAATGCCTTTTATTTTAAGGCGTACAATGAAAACGAAAATTACAACTTTTTCCTGAAAAAATGCTCGGATCTCTATTATACGGGATCCTCGCTTGTGGGTTCGCTGTGCCGGGGACTTTTATTCGTCCGTGGACCACCGCGCAATTCAGATCCTGGTAGAAAACCCGGATTCTGGAACTACAGATGTAAAGGGGCTTGTTTCATAAAGAAAACGAAGCGCCTAAGGGGATCACACTCACGAAGGAGAGGATCGCCTGCGGGGATCACACTCACGAAGGAGAGGATCGCCGGAGCGGGTGAGATCTACTAGGAGAAATCATAGCGCTATCCCGAAGAGTAATCTGTAGTCGACCGGATTAAGCTTGCCTCGCGATTTGTAGATCGGCGTCGGTGAACTTCGTGCTCGCTGATTTCCGGGCTGTCGTCGGCTCGAGAACTCTCTCACAAATGTCAAAAAATCCGAGATCTCGAAAATCCGACCAAAATCCAACCAAAAAAATCCTCCCGGAACCGAGGAAAACCCCCCCTATTTATAGGATGGGGGGGTAGGCGGCCAAGTGGCTCGACCACTTGGCGAGCACCTCGGCCAAGTTGGCCAAGGTGGCTCGGCCATGGTGGCTGAGCCACCTGGCCACTGGCGAGCACCTCGGCCAAGTTGGCCAAGGTGGCTCGGCCATGGTGGCCGAGCCACTTCGGCCACTTGGCCGAGGTAACTCGGCCAAGTTGGCCGAGGTTCGCCGTTTTCGCCGTTTTGCCGTTTTTTCTCGGTCTTCGGTAATTTTCTCCGGTGACGTCTCCGTTGTGTTTGAGTCCGTATCCGGTCAACTTCCAGAGCTCAATCGGCTCATTTACGTTGACGGACTAAGTACGGTTGATTAGTCGTTGGCGTTTGAGTTTAGTCAACTTCGCCTCGTCGAACCGTCATCGGGTTTATTCCACGATACGTCGTTTTTGACTTCGTGCGCCTTGTCGACTCACTTCATCGTTCGATCGGCTGGCTTTATCGTTTTGCGGTAACCGCGTCGTCGGCGATTACAGGTGGCGTTCTTTGGATGGGTGTCGGTTGTCGACCACCGTCACGAGTCTTGTTGAGATGCGATAAGCAATTTTAGCGCTCTGATACCCTCCAAAGCGTCTCGGTCGATTCTTGGCGAGTGCAGGATGCTTTGGACATGATGAGCCCTTCACCCTTTAGTTAGCGTGGCGGGACTTGTGAATGACCTGGCGTTTGATCTCTCCACTCCCTTCGGTCTTTCGGTGCTTTGTAGGATTCGAGGGTATTACGATCTTGTATTTTTGTCGACCATTGTTGAGATCGGGCGAAGTGGATTGATGAGTTTCTTCTTGAGAATAGTCTCGATATTTTGATTCTTCCAATCCTCTCGGTATCGGTGCTTGGTAGGATACCCAAGGTTCTGGTACTACTTTTATTGCTTGACCGTTTGTTGGAATTTCAAAATGTAGTTGATTGAGTTCATTTGTTGTTGACTCATGTTGGTGAATTGTCGTCCAATCGACCATCGAGATTCCTCCATTGATCGGAAATCCTTTCTTTGCGATCGTTAATTGGCGTCAAACTATATGGATTTTAGCCTTCCGGCGAGTGCAGCGCGTTACCGATCGTCTGCGTGGATCCGAACCGTTGATCGGTGAATCCTTGGTGACAGCCGTTGGTTGGCGTCGCCTTGTATACTCCTTGTTGGAGTACCATTATCCACGATGGGAGGAATTCTTTCAAGGTAGAGCAGCGTTGTCGTCGATTATAAGCCTTATGCGAATTCATTAATTTATCTTTCTTTGAGGTTCCACGGTGGGAAGAAATTGAGGATTATCGAGTTATCCTTGAGAATATGGTAATATTCTTGGGAACTACTCGTAATCCTATTTGGAATAAGTTAGACGACGGCGTCAATGTGATCCGTGCGATCGAGTTATCCCTAAGAATATTTTTGTGAAAATATTCTTAGAACTCTCGACAAATTAGGAAATAGTTTATACTCGTAATCCTATTTGGAGTAAGGGAGGAATAGTTTAACCTCTTATACTCATCGGAGGAAGGGGCGGTTTATACTTCGTATACTGTGGTGCTTGCCATTCTTGTTTGGCCTATTTTGGTGTTATAGCGTCAACCAAGGCTTGGATGTTATTCTTCAGAGTAATACAAGCCTTGGTGGGGTGATGGACCCTCCTGTGGTACGCACAGTACTTTGGATCCGAAGTATTGCTAGCTTCCTCTTGATTCATGATAGGTGGTAGCTTGATTTTGTTGTTAGCAAGGAGATATTTGAAGATGGCTGGGACTTCATCATCATCGAAAGAATACTCCTCCTGGAATCTCAGTTTAGGAGTCCTTTGTTGCCTCAAGGTTCTTTGTTGATGAGCGTCATCGGCGATTGCAGAATCTTTAGCCATCGGTTGGCCTCTTTCGGCCTTTTTCCTTTTGAGGAAGCGTTCGGCTTGCTCCCCTTGCTCTTTCAGCTCTTTCCAGGTTTTGGATGGCCTTGATACGGGATATGGGTTATCTGGTAGCTCGAGCCATTCGCGGCGACCTACGCCCATCGTTGCTACTCGGACCGGCCAGCGTTTAGAGGCATGGCGCGATGCTCGTGTTTTCTTGGGCTCGAGATCTAGATGCGAGAGACAGCGCCGATCAGCTTCGGAGCTGTTGTTCTTTGAGACATATTCTTCCCTAAGTTTCGTCGGTGGTATTGTAGCGAGTGCGGAGAGGATATCTTGCTTTCGGGAGAGCTCCATGCCGGGGAAGATAAGATGCGTATTTTGGAGCTGGCCAAGACCAACAAGGAAGAAGCCCTCGCCGTCGCGTCTAGGGAACTCGACCTATCGAAGTAGAAGCTGGTTGAGCTCGAGGAGGCAGCCATGAAGACACTGAGTACCGACGAGGAGTCCTTCAGGGCTGAGTTGCAGGGAGAACTCCACCAGGCTTATAGTGATGAAGTGTCTCAGCTCGAACAACAAATCCTTTGTCATAGACTTGATGTTTAAACAGTTGTAGCTTCCTCTATATTTACTTCAAATCAATAAGATCTATTCCTTTTATTGTTTATTATGATTCTTTTACTTCGTCAGAAATAATTAACCATAACACTTATAGGATTTTTGACAAACCCTCAGCCATCAACGGATTTGATTAACATTTACCAACCACCGTTTGAGTTGGGCTAGCGTGCGGATTATCTGTCCGTTCCGCACGTGACGTTGTGCTAAAAGAATGAAACTCTCTTAGACTTAATGCTATGATATTGAATACATAGGCTCGGTACTCTTTTACGGGCAAGAGACCCGCGACAGCGGCGTGTGAGTGTTGGCTTTATCCCTTCTTAGGCTTGGGATAAAATACCCGAGTCGGACTCACGGTGTCTTCTTCAATCGGAAAAAGACTAAGCCGGAAATAGCGTGTGAAGTTGGCTTTATCCTTCTTAGGCTTGGGATAAAATACCCGAATCAAACTCGGTGTCTTCTTCAATCGGAAAAAGACTAAGCCGGCTAGCGTATGGGCGTTGGCTTTAGGGTTGTTAGCCAACCCCGACCCTCAGCGGGTTTGATGAGCCTTTACCAACTACCGTTTGAGTTGGGCTAGCATGTAGATTATCTAAATCCGTTCTACACACAACGTTATGCTAAAAGAATAAAACTCTCTTAGACTTAATGCTACGATGTTGAATACGTAGGCTTCGTCTTTTTTACGGGAAGACTAACCCGGCGACGCGTGCTAGGCCTCGACCTATCCACAGCAGGATTAGGGATCAAATTCCCAAGATGAACCTTGGTGCCTTCTTTTGTGGGAGAGCAGTGAGCAGAATAAGATTGGTTAAGGTGGGAAAGGAAGAATGTATTCTATTTCCCGAAGGTGAGGAGGAAGGAGGATCTTGTCTCCTATCTCCGGGTAAGGGATGAACAAGAGGAAGGTTTTGTATCCTATCTCTTGCCGGTGGAGAGGAAGGAGGATCTTGTCTCCTATCTCAGGGTAAGGGATGAACAAGAGGAAGGTTTTGTATCCTATCTCTTGCCGGTGGAGAGGAAGGATCTTGTCTCCTATCTCAGGGTAAGGAGCGAATCTGAAACAAGAGAAGGTTTTGTGTCCTATCTCTTGCCGGTGGAGAGGAAGGTTTTGTGTCCTATCTCGAAAGCTCACAGTGAGATAATAAGAGGAAGGTTTTGTATCCTATCTCTTATTGATGGAGAGGAAGGAGGATCTTGTCTCTATCTCAGGGTGTTGGAAAGGAAGGATTTTTTTCCTGTTTCCAGTGAAAGAGACTAAAAATGGGATCTCCATTTTGAGAATCTTGAAAAATAAAACTAAGAGTGGGATCTCCACTCCGAGAATCTAAGACAAGAGAGGAAGAATGTATTCTATCTCTTGCTTCTGAAGAGGAAGGATGTGTCCTATCTCGGTGAATGTGGGAAAGGAAGAATGTATTCTATTTCCGATGAGAAACTATGAGTGGGGTCTCCACTCAGAATCTTGGAAGGGTATGGATAGCTTTCTCTTTTATAGGATTGCTAACCAGAATTTGAAAATGGACCTTGTTGATTTATATATTCTCAAGATTATATTTTGATGATAACAATATGTGTTCTATATATATGTTTTGTGTGGTATAACTTGTTGATGCAAGATATCATATATATCAAATTTGGACTCAAGGCATTATGGAGTATTGAAGATGAAAAGCAAGATGAAATACAAGAACAATGTAATTTTCTCTTCTTTACTTAGAATATATTGTACAAGCCTTGATCACACACACACATGCATATTTAGAACACACTAACACATGCTTAGTGTGTTGGTTAATTATAGAAATCCCCTATATTAACCATTAGAGTTTTTAAAGTTTAAAACAATTCATTTATAAACTTTTTAAGTCCGAGTAGTCGACCAATTCAAACTATAATTAGACTAATTACTTAATTTAATGAATATATAAGTTTCTGTAAGTTTACAGATTAGTCGACCAATGTTGTTAATAATCGACTAATGAAAACTTAAACAATCTTTCAGAATCTGTAAGTTTACAGATTAGTCGACTACTGTGCATATATAGTCGACTACCCAGATTTAAAACATACACCGGACTTTCATTATTACAGTTAGTCGACTAATAAAATAGTAATTAGACTACTAATGCTTGAATTACATTTACGTAACTGTAAACACGCATTAGTCGACTAATCTGATATAGTAGTCGACTATAATACGCTTTTATGACTGCTCGTAATTTGAATCTTTAAATGTTTTTAGCAGTTTTCTTTGATTTGAATGGGTGTCTTTCAAGAGATATAAATGGTAAAAGCTGCGAGAAAAAGAACACGAAATTCTCATATACATTAGCTTGAATTTTTGAAAGAAAAGTGTGTGTTCAAAGATTCAAAAAGCAAAAGCTGTTCTTGACATTCAAAGAAAAATATTTTTGAGATTAAAGAAATTCCTAAGCCACTCATATCATCTACACATCAAGGCTTATAGGATCTTATGCGTTGTTGTTTTCAAAGGAGATTCTCGTGTGAGAATTGTGAATCTCGAGTTTGAGATTGTTGCAATTTGCATGGTCTTGCAAATTGGTCGTTTGATTCTTTGATTTTGTAAGGGTATTTCAAAATCATAGTGGAAACTCTCGCCGAATTTGCTTGGGACCGGATGTACACCGAGAGGTGGAACCAAGATAAATATCTGTGGTTTGCGATTGAATTTTCTCAGATTTGTGCTATCTTTTGCAATTTATAATCTATCTTGCATAAAATTTTATAAAACACTATTCACCCCTCTAGTGTTTAAGTGTGATCGGATCTACGATCCTCTGAGACCTCGTTAGTAGGAGGAATCGAGAGGGATTTCTTTGGTGGTTGGACGGGGAGATTTTTAGTGGGCCCACCGCCAATGAATTTGATCGGTGAGAAAATTTTGGAGGAAAACACAATAACTTAGGGTTATCCTCATGAAAATGAGTGAAATATTCTCTGAGAAACTTCCCATCAAAGCGGGTTATTACGAATGTACTAAGGATAATACTTTTGAAACTTCCCGTTTATTGGCATTAATTGCCGGTCGCCATTCTGTGTGATAAGGCGATAAGCACTGTTTGAATAGACTGTGTCTATTATAAACGGTCCTTCCCATTTGGATTCAAATTTCCCTTTCTTCTTGGAGTTGAGAATTATCGCCGCCTAGCCGCAGGACGAGATCTCCCTCCTTAAAGGTTCTCACGAACTTTCTTGTTGAAAGCTCTCGACATCCTAGCGATAGAACTCAATGCATTGTTGAGCCTCGAGCTTCTCATCTAGTATCTCAAGTTCTTGAGGCGTTTTTGATGTTGTTCTTGAGCCATGGTGGCCGAGCCTCTTCACCACTTGTCGAGGTAACTCGCCAAGTTGGCCGAGGTTCGCCAAGCCGCTTTGCCATTTTTTTTCTGCCTCCGCTGTAATTTTTTCTCCGGTGGCGTCTCCGTTGTGTTTGAGTCCATATCCGTCAACTTTCGAGCTCAATCGCTCATTTACGCTGACGGACTAAGTATCGTTGATTCCGCCTCGCCGACGCTTGAGTTTAGTCAACTCGCCTCGCCGAACTTCACATCGGGTTTATTCCACGATACGCCATTTTGTTGACTTCAGACGCCTTTGTCGACTCACTTTGCGCGCTCGCTTACTCGCGATGCTGGCGGCGTGAACCACGCCGCCGCCAGCCTGGTCGCTGTCGGATGGGTCGTCGGTTGTCAGCCCACCGTCACGAGTCTTGTTAGGGTACTGATAAGCAATTTTTGACGCTTCACGCACACCTTTGGGTAGTGATCAGTTTGACAGGAGTGCATACGCCACCCCCAATCTCGGGCCGGGCGGCTTGGATCTGGCCGTTGTTGGAAGGAGGGTTCAGCTATATTGCCCTCTAATCTTTGCACCGTCTTGGACTTTGGCACCCAAACTTGACGGGATTTTTATGGTTTTTTGGCTACTTCCCTCTTGTTCAAGTCTTGTGTCTTCCTTGCAAGAGTGCGAGCTTGAGCGGCACGTGCACGGCGCTTCGAAGCACGCCCTTCGTGGTCGTACGAGTCCTCTTGATGAGAACCCATTCGTGGATTCGATGGCTTGGAGGAATTGCAAGCGATTTGAGACGGCCGACGTTTCCTGGACTCCAAGTCTTCATAGTAGCGGAGTCCATCCACCTGTTCCAATGCCTTTGCAAGTTGACGAGCTTGGCGTTGGCATCGCCTTTGACGTGCACTCTTCGTCGAAGTTTACACATTGTGATCTGAATCCCTGGCTTGTCGGATTGCCGGCATAAAGTCGTGAGGGGAGATCTCGGTAACGGTTGAGTGAGCGTTGTCCTCTTGCGTCCTCCTCCATGAAAAAGCCTTCTTTGGAGGTAAGATCTCGATCCGGCGCTGCATCTATCGATCTCGATCTAAGATCGCTGGCTCCCATCGGTCGCAAATTTGTTCTCGCGTGAAAGTCGGATGATTGTCATTGCTTGAATTTGTTAAACCTTTATGAAATTACAAAAGAATTCAAAAATAAAACTAAGTCTTTTTATAAGACCTGATTACAATGAAAATCAAATAAAAATTATAACTTTCTTTCACCAAAATAAACGCTGGATCCGCTTATCGAATTCGCGGCGCGTTCCTTTGTCTCGGTTCGGGACTTTTCCGTCCGTGGACCGGATCCCGATCTGATGTGAGATCTACATGATAAAGGGATTATTTCAATGAAGGAAATAATAGCCTGCTAATGAGATCGTAAGCGAAATCAAAGTTTCTCGATCAAAACGGTTTTAATCCGAGGAAACGCTGTAGATCGAGATCCGATCTCTTTGAGGATTATCTCACGAAGGAGGATAATAGCCCGGGCTTATCTTCTAAGGAGAATAATAGCCCTATGGAGTTCTCCGAGATCCGATCTCGTGTCGAAGAAGAATGGTTGTCGCCCCTGTTTAGATCTGAGATGAGAAGGCAATTTCAGTTAGCTACTGCCAAAATTTTCAGATCCCCCAAAATGAGACCCCACCTTGTATTTATAGGATTTGAAAGCGATACTGGGTCTAAACCGGCAAAAGTCCAGTAGGTGTCTCGGCTTGGCGCGACACCACTTGGTGTCTTGGCATTTGGCCAGCCTCCCGTGGCTTTTCTCCGGCTATTTTTCGAGTTTGATTTGAGGCTTCACGGTTTGGATTTATTCCGTCTCTTGCGCGCGGCCCATCGCACGCGATTCGTTGCTTCGGAGTTGGGTTTATCCCATTGTTTGCACACGATTTGTCGCTTCGCTGACTCTCCAGATCGCCGACTCACACTTGCTTCATACGCTTCATCGATATGTCGGCTTTGATGCTCGCCGACTTGCCAGACGCTTCGTGACTTCGCCGACTTGACGCCTCGTCCTATTCGCTTCGCTTCATCGACTCATCGACTCGCTTGTCATTTGACGATTTGTCGATACGTCGTCGGACGACTCGTCGATTGTCAATTTATCATCGCCACATTATCGGATGGCTTGTCGATTGACCACCCACTGTAACGAGCTATGTCGGGGACTTAGGCAATTTTCAATGCCTACACTCTCGACTTCATGTCGAGACATTCTTACTCGTATCTCTCAAAGGAACATGTACCGGAACTCATAACTTGGCTCTTGATGTTAGAAGATATCTCAAAACACTAAAATATTAAATAAAATTATATCAGATCACTCATCATGTGTACATAACCATATATACACATATCATACAAGCATGTGCAAAGCAATTGGAAATTCCTAGCATACTTAATTAATTTTATGTTATTTGGGATTAAATAATAATATTAGTCAATTTAAGGTGGACAACAAAGATCTCAACTTCGACAATCCAAATGAGACTCGGAAATAACTCATCAAAATGGTCAAATCAAATCTCACACCTTATAAAGCCAAATTATTACTTTCTTTCACCAAAATAAGCGGGATCCGTTTATCGAATCTTCGCGTCGTGGGTGTCTTTACTGTCTTGGGGACTTCTTTTCCGTCCAGTGGACCGGCGTGATCGATCGATGTGAGATCTACATGATAAAGGGATTATTTCACGAAGGAAATAATATAGCGAATGAGATCGACCGCGAAATCAAAGCTCTTCGGGATCAAAAGCGAAGTTTTAATCAGGAGAAAGCAGCGTGTAGATCGAGATCCGATCTCTTTGAGGGGATTATCTCACGAAGGAGGATAATAGCCACAGGGCTTATCTTCTGAAGGAGAATAATAGCCCTATGGAGTTCTCAGAATGCGGATCAATGTCGAAGAAGAATGGTTGTCGCCCCGTTTAGATCTGAGATGAGAAGGCAATTTGGCGGAGCCGGTACGCTCAAAATTTTCGATCCCACCAATAGAGACCCCACCTTGTATTTATAGGATTTGAAAGCGGATACGGGTCGAAACTGGGCAAAAAGTCCAGTAAACCTAGGTGTCTCGGCTTGGGCGAGACACCACTTGGTGTCTTGGCATTTGGCCGAGCCTCCCCGTGGCTTTTCTCCGGCTATTTTTCGAGTTTGATTTGAGGCTTCACGGTTTGGATTTATTCCGTCTCTTGCACGCGGCCCATCGCACGCGATTCGTTGCTTCGGAGTTGGGTTTATCCCATTGTTTGCACACGATTTGTCGCTTCGTTGACTCCAGCGTATCGTCGACTCACACTTGCTTCATACGCTTCATCGATATGTCGGCTTGGATGCCTCGCCGACTTGCTTCGCACGCTTCGTCGACTCGTCGACTTGGACGTCTCGTCTATTTGCTTCGCGCGCTTCATCGACTCATCGACTCGCTTGTCATTTGACGATTTGTCGATACGTCGTCGGACGACTCGTCGATTGTCAATTTATCATCGCCACATTATCGGATGGCTTGTCGATTGACCACCAGCATAGCGAGCTATGTCGGGGACTTAGGCAATTTTCAATGCCTACACTCTCGACTTCATGTCGATTCTTCGTATCTCTCAAAGGAACATGTACCGAACTCATAACTTGGCTCTTGATGTTAGAAGATATCTCAAAACACTAAAATATTAAATAAAAATTATCTTGCATCACTCATCATGTGTACATAACCATATATACACATATCATACAAGCATGTGCAAAGCAATTGGAAATTCTAGCATACTTAATTAATTTTATGTTATTTGGGATTAAATAATAATATTAGTCAATTTAAGGTGGACAACAAAGATCTCAACTTCGACAATCCAAATGAGACTCGGAAATAACTCATCAAAATGGTCAAATCAAATCTCACACCTTATAAAGCCAAATTATTATTTATTCTCCCCATTTAAACCCAATATTTTCAAAGCAACTCATTTTGGTGATTTTACTACGATGTTGTCTAATCTTAATTTTTCTATATTACATGACTAAATATCAAGTGAAATGTAACACAAAAGCATTGAGGTTGCAAATCCTAACACTCACACTTTACGTATCATCACTCAATTTAACATGCAATATACAAATTCTAAGAGTTCGGTAAAGTTAGATTTTAACTATCCGATGATATTATCTCTTCTCAATGTATCATATCCACATACCCATAGGCGACAAGTTTGCACCTCTTGCACCCACCACCATCTCAGCTAACAGCTTACCACGTTGATCAAGACAAACGTCTGATATTTAAACTCCTAATTCCCATGGGTTTGCAGTGTAATCTGTAAAGGTATGTTTATTATTATCAATAGTTGAATCATTATCACAAGAGTCAGCATATCATATAGCCTATATCTTTGCAAATAAACTCATTTTCATGTTAAAATCAACTCCAGTAAAGTTTGGGTTCAAGACTCAAAAATAACGAAAATCGTATTTTCAGACTTTCTAGTTCAATCAGATAATTGTGAAACTGTAATACAAAAATGTCAAACAAAACTTTGAACACACTCAAAATTTAGTAACAATGGTGTTCACAAAGTTTTATTACCATCAGAGATCATACAAAGAAGTTTCGAGTAAAACAACTCACAAAATAAATAAAGTACGTTAACGCTTCAAATGTCCCAAATATTGAACCAAACATCTGAATTTCAGACCAAATGTTTGACGATATGAACCAGATGTTTGAACCTCAACAATAGAAACTCAAATCTATAAAAAATACAAAGGCATCTGAAATTCCCGTCCAGACGTCTGAAATCAAAACCAGAAGTCTGAAAATATATACTAGACGTCAGAATTTGGTTTTTCAGCAGATTTTCTAGATTTTCAAATGAGGGCTTGTCATATCTTTCTTGTGTCAAACATAGGGATACTTATCTACATGTTTTTAGCATGATATCACGAAACTAATAAGTAGAGATCTCATGTCCTGACCATAAATTCGATAAAAACGCTAATTTATCATCTAGGGTTTGTGAAATCTTGCCGAAATGTTGTTGAAACTTTCCATATACATATAAAATGAAAACTAACACATAAGACTATCAAAACCTAGTATATGAAACATGGATCAAAGGTTCTTATTAGATATTTACAGCTCTAGGTTAAAATTTTACAAGTTTAATCATATTTTTCAACTAAAAATTTTGATATAGCTCAAGAATTCTTCAAGGATGAAATAAGATACAACCATGACAGATCAAAATATGTTTGGCACATAGAAATTAAATGTATCTAAGAATCAAAGATGGAAAGAAGCAAGATAGTACTTGCATGAGACTATTTCTACCGAATAGGAGATATCCAAGCTGACGAACGGACGTCGAAAAACTCTCTTCTCCCTTCTCCATGCTTGGTCGGCCCTGTTTGAGCCAAAATCTAAAAAAATTCTGATCTCTAGGGTTTTCTAGGCCTTATATAGGGACTCTAGGCTTAATGGGGTGACTAACGGGTTGACCACTTTTAACTTAAAACCCATTAAGACTTTTTAACACAGAAGCCCCTGTAAAAACCTCTATTTACAAAATAAAAATGCAAATATATCTCTAGACTAATAAACAAATGAAACTTCTCATCTCTCATCGTTGAAAAATCAATTTCGAAACTAATTTTTGGTCTCGACGACACAGGGTATTACAACTGATGAGTGTTAGATACCCTTTCTATGTCTGTCGAGAAGTTTTGAGGGAGAAACTTTTCTTCAGGTGGGTAGGATGTTACACCTATGAAATATCAATACGATATTCCGGTGTCTTTGAGTCTTTCTGTTGGAAATTACATAAATTTAATTTCTATTAATTCATTATTTATCATAAGTAACTCAGAAAAGTATGATTCATTAATTAGATAATCTTTGGGGTGTTTTATGCAAATAGTTTTAGTAGTTTGTGCTGAAAGCGGTTAAACTCGAAATGAGTTTCGTGCTAGTTTAGCTTGGGTACGTGCCTTCAGCACTAGCTGTAGAGGACCAATATGTATTTTTTATTATTTTTGAAAATCTAAGATTATTTTCTATGGATTATTGTATTATAATGCAAATCCTCTTATTTTCCATGGATTATTGTATTATAATGCAAATCCTCTTACCTTATTGTGAAGACATCACATGTGGTCCCCTCTTAAGCTTTGAATCAAATTCATGTTGGAAATTATCCAACTTTTGTTCTCGTAATCCAATTATTATGACTAAGCCTTATTGCTTCAGTTTGCAAATGATGCAAACATGAGGGCCTTCTATGCTTAATGTTTATGACCCAGGCCCATGTTTATCTAACAATCCCAGCTAACCTTATTCCTTCATAACACAATTTGGTTGCCGTTCCTTCTCTCTTGCTATTTTTATTTTATTTATTTTTTTATTATTTATTCATTCATTTTTTTTTTCTGCTGCTGCGTTTTGCTGCACGGCCGAGAACGAGAGGGAGAGATGAGGAGAGAGAAAAGGAGAGTTTTAGAGATAGATTAAGAGAGAGAGAAACTCTTGGCAATTCCCTCATCCTCTTCGACATGTGGAGTTCAACAACAAAAGCTATAGAGAAGATAGATTGGATCTCGATCTCTATTCAAGGAGGAAAAACTTGGACTTTCATAGAATGAGTCATACTGCAGGATCTATGTCGTTAGATCCCAAATACAATTTACCACTTGTTCATCTTCATTTGATTTTTGGAATTTATTTACGCACATTATACATAGGTCATGATTTTAATTATGATTTGTGATGTTTAAAACCCTAGAAATTCTTGAAATTTGCTGTAAGGTTTATAGTTGATGATTCTTTGATGTTTTAGAATAATTTTGATGAGATCTAATAGGGTTTACTCAAACACAATCGTTAGTTTTAAAATATCTAAAGCTTTTCACAGAAAAAACCTAGTTCATAATTTCCTTGTAGTTTGATCCTAAAAACATGATATAAATATAGCACAAACATATATTTTTTTATTCCTATCATAGTTTATAAGAGTCACGAGAAGATTCGAGGTGAAACGACGAAGGAATAAGGCAAATTAGATCAAAATAGCAGCAGTGACGAATCAAGTCGTCTAGTGGGCAACATCAGACGTATGATTTGTAATTAGACGTCTAGTGCTCTGACACCAAACGTCTGAACTTACCTTCAGACGTCTAGTGAGGTAAGGGAAATATTTCTTTTCGTTTGACAGAAACTTTGTTCTCGAGTGTGATTACAAAGACATCTGGTTTGCATGGGGAGACATCTGATTTTTCGTTTAGATGTTTGGTCTGATATTTCAGACGCCATATTTTGATAAGATTCATAATCAACTCTCTTATGATATAATTAACAATCTGATTAGAGTAATAAATAGTTTTAGCTATGTTTAGAGAGTCAATATGCCTAATCGATAATTTAGGATGTTTCTATTCAGTCCAGTTATTTGGCTTCTTACCATACTTGACTGATGGGTTTATTTTTAGTTTTTTTTTTACATATTTTAACACATACTCTTGTCCCGATAAATTCATAATTAGTTTGGTTGTCTGTTAAGACCCCCACACTTCTCTCTTAAGGAATTGACCTACCCTTGACTACAACATGTATAGTGAACTCTTAGGAGTCGTTAGTTGTTCAAAACCCTTATTATTGAGTTTATTTTTATTGGGCTTTGGATTGTAAACACCTCTATCCAAATATTTGAGGTGAATTATTGTTTAAAACTTTAATTAGAGTTATCTTATTCTCCACAACCCTTTTGAGGTATGTTGACGATTTTTGTGTTTTAATTTCTCAATCGAGTATTTATTTAACAACTAACTTGAGTTGTTATATATTGATAATTTGGAAGTGTTCAGTTATGTTTGAAGAAACTCAACACTTAAAACTAATGAGGAATTGTACTACTTTACAAATATTATGACTCAAAGAGTATTTGATTATTAGATAGTGTGGTAGTAGTCCTATGAGGTATCTACACTGTATAATGGATTGTTTTCGACTCAAATGACTTAGCACATTAATATAAAGTAACAAATAAACTTGTAGGCAATTTGAATGATTTTATAGTTATCATTACAAGGTGAATAGTGCTGAATGCTAATGATTGATAGGTTTTTGTTAGTTAATCCTTTGTACATATAGATAGCTTTAGTAGCATATCCCTAGACTACAAAGTATTTGATCTCCTAGGTTAGGGATTAAATACATAAGCGCTGGGTGGTTAGTTACCAACCATGATGTCAACGATGGTATATAACACCTAACAAGTTGTGTGGTCAGTGCTTCGAAGGATTAGGATATAATGCATAACACTCTATGTAGAAAAAAAGTAATTTGAATAACAATGGCGATGGGGGATAAGAATGAGGTGAGTCACGTATTAAGGTGAGTTGATTGGCGAGAGGACTCCGAGATGAGTGCCTATTTATGAGTTATGAGTATGTATATATATTACCATCTTAAGCGGACAGACTCAGTTATTGCATATCCAAATATGAATGTAATTAAAGATTAATTGTAAAATGATATTTATTTAATGCACTTGTGTTTCAAATTTGCACTTTACTTCATGATTAATATGATGATGTGATATGATGATGATGCTGAGAGTGGAAGATACCCTCCGATTATTAGATATATTGATGTTTATTCTCACATCATTTTCATGTGTGTTTTATTATACTTTTAGTATAAGTGTTGACATAATTATTAGGATTTGAGAGGACATGTTTAATAGTGACATTACCTTTATTAAGGTGTGAGGTTACCCTTATCAGTTCACCATAGATTTTATGGTCTACATTCCTAATATTGTTGTCATTTATCGTATCTTATCGCTCTACCATTTTATTTGAGCGCTATTATCTTTTGATGATCATTATCTCTTTGAGATTATCATTCATTTGTTTGTATTGATATGTGAATTATAATTCAAGTCTGTTCATTTGGATTCCTTTTCATTTAACAATACTTGTTGAATTCGCTCTGACGGATTGCTTTTGTTTCCCTTCCCAGGTAGTTAATGTGAACTGGATTGTGAACAAGGGAATGGTTGAGAACATGAATGGTCAGGTATGGATTTTAATGTTAATTTGTTGTTGGTTTTTAATATTTTCACCTTTTTCTCAAAAATTATCTTTTCTGAATTTCACATATTTTGATAAATAAATGAAAATGACTAACAATAATTATAGGCTTAATACATTATTGCAACGTAGTCATCATCGGAGTGATTTGTGCTGGCTTCGTTGCTCTCCGATTAAGTCATGGAGGGTGACAAGGGTCCACCCTCTATATCATTACCATGGAGGGTGCTAAATTTCCTCAACATCTCGGCGCATACCACAAGATCACGATGATCATCTATGGATTCAACTCAAGTCCTATCAATCCACTGGGAAAGATCCATCTAAGATGCCAAATCAGGAACCACGACTCAGAGGTTACCTGCCAAGTGATTGATGTGGAGACTACTGTTGACCTCCTCTTGGGACGTCCATGGATCCAATAGAACCTGGCTGTTCTTTTGATGCCTCACCAGTGCATGAAATACATTGATGGGAATGGACTTCCCAAGAGAGCAGCCCCTTCAAAGGTATGATACCTAACTACTGTGCCGATGCTATCCTCTACCTTGGCCTCTCTGGGAATAATGACCCAACTCCCAATGACTCGGAGAGTGGGAATGAAGCTGATATTGAAATGGAAAGTGGCCTTACTTTGAAGCTCAATACTATTATAATAGATGTAGGAGAACCATTAACACTTCCATCCATGTCCGTGGTGAGGACTATCAATAACAATGTCAAGTTAGCTTACTCCTTGTCTACTGATAGTGAAGGGGAATCTGATAGTCCAAGGATAAGTCCAGTATAGCTTGAACTCTTAAAAGGGAAGCACTTTCTATACATGCCGCTCAACGAGAGAGGTCAAGATTAGGAAACTCTTGAAGATTGGCACCACACAACCCTTATAGTTCCCCCGAGACAAAAGGATCAATTCATTATCATCTTTTAGAAGCACAATCCCAGTGCTCCTAGGCTTCAGAAGGAATCAAATCCTAAAGAAGAAGAAGCGTCGCAACTCACCTGGTACAGCCGCACAACTAGACGGATGATGGAAAACATGGGCTATGATCTAGTGATAGCTCAAGGACTAAATTATGTCAAGGGTAGTTGAATGCCCCTAAAGCCATTTGTACCAAAAGGGATGCCATAGGAAAACTATACTGAGAAATATGCTTCAAGCAACGTGAATCGCCCATAGACGATCAAATCATCCTGCTAAGCTTGAGTGATGAATCTAAAGAAAAACCAATTTTATCAATGCTAGGTTAACCCAAGGAGAGTGACAGGAGTTAGAATCCCTTCTGTGCTGTAGACAGTCAAAAAAAATCCATGTAAGCCTGAGGACGAGGGTCATAAGCTTACTAGTTGCAGAGCTTGAGATCGAGGTTCGCCTAATTGGCGAAGCTCAACTCTCAACCGAGGTTCGCCCAAGTAGCGAAACTCAACTCTCAACCGAGGTTCGCCCAAGTAGCGAAACTCTTTACTCAGCCGAGGTTCGCCAAGCAAATGGGCCCTTCATCCGCATCGAGGTTCGCCAAGCAATGGGCTCTTCATTCGATGAGGTTCGCCAAGAAGTGAAGCTCTTCATTCAGTCGAGGTTCGCCACGCAGCGAAGCTCTTCATTCAGTCGAGGTTCGCCAAGCAGCGAAGCTCGTTATCCAACCAAAGTTCACCCAAGTAGCGAACTTCGTCATTCAATCAAGGTTCAGCCAGTCAATGAAGAGCGAAGATCGTCATCTAACAAAGCTCAAGCTCGCCATAACAAAGAAAGCACGACCACGAAATAACGCATCCACGTGAACTCAATAGTGGATATCGCTATACCCACGCCCACATCAATTAACTCACGCTCTCATCGATTATAGCACACCCGTTGTGTGCTTAATCATATAAATAGTCTTGGACGACTATTGCAAAGGAAAAGTTTTTAGACTTGGAGATTTAGACACTTGCGCAGGGAGAGATCGAAATCTCATCGAACCTCTAGATCGTTTATGCTTTGATCTGATCGTCAACGGAAGCAATCGACTTGAGCATCGAGTGAGGCATCCTCTCCATACAAAAGAGAAGTCAAATCAATCCTCAATCGAGAATTTGATTGTAACACATTCATTCAATCAATAAACTTTTTCGACTCTACGTAAGATGGCGTAATTTTGGGAGCAACCATTCATTCCGATGAACCGTGGTGGCGCTGACGTATTGCAAGGTTGCAATTGGAACCGAGGTTAAAACCTTGGTTATTGAATTTGATCGAGTAAGTACGAGGAGTTTCTTTCCTCCGGGCATCTAGCCCATTGAAGACACGCTAGTGTCGCCGAAGTCTCGTATGAGACTTCAGCCCCGTGGCTTCGCTGAATCCTCTCGGCGAACCTCGACAATCACTCGCCTCTCAAGGACAAGGCTCCAAAAGTTAGCCGCCAGGCTAAGAAGTGGGTTGTTAAGCAACCCAAGTCAACTTCGGATGTTGTTAGCTGTTTTGCTTCGGCGCCTCGCTCGCTGTGGAAGATCGGACCTTCTAACGGTCCACTCTCAAGACGTGCCAGAAAACTTCAGCGACAGAACCAAGCTCGCCGACGTGCTCGAGCTTTGGTCTCGTTGGACGGATTCCACTATCGCCCAAAGAAAGTCAACGAACCTCGTCATCATCACGGGGTTCATTCAAAACAAGACAAATGTCGCCTACCGAACCTCGCCCACAAGACGAACGTCACTCACCGCGAACCCGCCCACAAGACGAACGCCGCCTCACCGCTAACCTCATCCACAAGACTAACGCCGCCCCAAACAAAACTCATCCAAGTGGCGAACCTCGCCACAATGTGAGGTCCTCAAAAGGATGAGCCTCGTCCTGGCGAACGCCTACAACGTGAGGTCCACTTGAAGGATGAGCTCGTTTGAGTGGCGAATCTCGCAAACAACATGAGGTCCCTCTAAAGGGACGAACCTCGCCCACAAGACGAACATCGCCACCTGAACCTCGTCCACAAGACCTAACGTCGCCCACCGCTAACCTCGCCCACAAGACCTAACGCCGCCTACCGCAAACTCGCCCAAGTGGCTAACCCGCCTACAACGCGGAGGTCCCTCAAAAGGGATGAGCCTCGCCCAAGTGGCGAACCTCGCCACAACGTGAGGTCCACTTGAAGGATGAGCCTCGCTTGAGTGGCGAATCTCGCCAAGAACATGAGGTCCCTCTAAAAGGGATGAACCTCGCTCAAGCAACGAACCGCCAACATGAGGTCTCCTCAAAGGACGAACTCGCAAATGAACCTCGCCGCCAATATGAACCTCACGCGTAACCAAAGGAAACGGTAACCTCGCCAGTTCGCCAAACTCGACTCGTAGAGCCTCTCTCATATGAGGCTCGCCGTAATCAACGGGGTACACCCACTTCGATCTCGTGATTATCTCACTCGCAAGCGTGATGCCGGCCAAATGCAATCTCATTGCTGCCGGGAGAAGCTCATCTTCGCATGCCAATGTTCATCAACACATCAGCCTTCGGTTTTGAGCGATTATCCGACCAACTATATGGCGGTTTCGCCATAAGAAACAAGCGGCCCGCGGTGGTCATTCCCCTAGAGTGACCATTAACATGGTTGGGAGAAGGGAGCAAGACCCCAACAGGCAGTCCGGAATCGTCTGACGAATATTCCCTGTGGTTACGTAGGCGATTAATCAATAACCGGCTTATCGAGGTACCCGTCTTCGTACCGGAGCGGCAATTCCGTTCGATTATAGACAGTTGACTGGGGGTACTTCTGAAGAATTTGAGAACTCTGGCATCGCTACGTCTCAACCTTCGAACACTGATTTCAGTGATCAGGCCAGTGTCCTCATGGCCGAACGAGAAGAAGAGATGACACGAAGAATTGAAGAGCAACAAGCTACTATTCTTGCGCAACAAGAATCTATCAGGCGTTTAGAAATAATGATGGAGAAACTTGTAGGCAAGAAGAAGATAGACGAAGGAGGATCCAAATCGGCGAAGGCTACGAGGGGATCATGATGTCCACTCGTCATCATCGGCGGAGTCGAATCCGCTGCACAAAAGAGCAAGATCATGTGTTGCGGGATTTCCAAAAGCAGCTTGATGCTCTCAAACTCCAAGGGCAATCTAAGGAGCTGGGGGTGGCGAGGCCATATCCTATAGAATGGGATGATGTCCCGTATCCTCCGAAATTCAAGCCGCTTAACCTAGTGCGCTTCACGAAAAAGTTCGCCACAACACATCTACTATTTCCAAGAGCAAACCGGGCATATAACGGGTAACGATCCTATTATGACCCGATTATTCATTAGCACTCTTAAGGGAGTCGCTTTCGAGTGGTTTCGAAGGTTAGAGCTCGGTTCTATCAGCTCTTGGAAAGATTTGCAAAGGCTTTTTATGGCCCGATTTTTTGATGATGATACTGAGGTGTCTATGGCCACTTTGTTTGCCGAAAAGCAAAAGAAGACGGAGTCTGTCAGCACTTTCATCAAACGATTCGAATCAATCCTTGATTCCGGGACCAAGTCTCGAAGCGACATTCATCGCGATGCGAGCCAACCTCTCGATTAACATACTTTCAAGATGGGTGCAATTGAAGCACACTCTTGGAGAGACTGGTGAGGCAAGGCGAGCAAGTTGAAAACATGCTTAAGAGGATAGAGGCAGAAGAATCTCAGGACTATCGTTCTAAAAAAGGGGGTAATCAGAGCAATTTTATGCCTCAAAAACGATCGAAGGGGAAGGAGACTCTAGCTGTGGAGACTCAACCTTCTTCAAGGCCTTTTAAGCAGAAACCGAATGCCTCCGATAACCGTCCTATGAAGAAGTACGACTTCAAGGATGATCAGGTTGTCCCGATCTTCAAGACTTTGCTCAAGATGAACAAGATCACGCTTCCGGAAATAAAGAAACCGGAGGAAGCTTCAAGGACGGATGATCCAAAATACTGCATGTACCATCGAATGGTACACCATCCGACAGGGTCATGCTACATCTTGAAAGACAAGATCCAAGTCTTGTTAGAAGCAGGTGTTATGACTCGGGAGGATCGAAAAAGGTGTCCGCAAACATGGTCGCCTCCAATTTGGCGATTTTATGAATTCCGCGTGATGGTGTAAAACCTATCCATCAGCGTAAGCCGAGTTGTGAACCGACCTCCAGCTGGAGGTACAAGGTATGGTCCCTTACACTACCGAAAGGCAAAATTATGGGTTCACCCCGACTTGTTATCGATGAACAATGGACTTCTTCAAAGTCCAAAGGGAAGACTTGTAACGCCACCTCGGCCGCAATTTAAAAGGAGCAAATGCCCCGCCGCACAACCTGTATTACCACATACCCGAGGTGGAAAAGAGTTCTTAAGGGAGTATCCCGAGGTAACACCCGGCAGCAAAGAAAGGCCACCAAGGAGCCCAAGACAAGGGAGATCCGCTACAACAGCACTCAGAAGGACACGCAAACTTCGAAGCCCCTTCCAGCTCGATATTTTAGCCCAACTCTCCAACATCCCGGCGAGGATCACTTTATTCAACTCTACGGCTTTCTCAATCTACCGTGAGAAGCTCACGAGAAGCATTAGGACAACGGCCTTTCGCCATTTCCTTAAAGCTTCAGGTTTGTGCCCAATGTCACTGTGTTCAGGCCAATACCTTGCATTACCTTCTCATCGGAGGACATGCAAGTGAAGAACCCAAGCATGATAGGCCATTATACTTTACCGGTTACGCTATTCGTCAATCAACCGAGCTCAAGTTGACCGGGATCTCGATTGAGTATCATCCCATTAAGAATTATACAACATCTTGGGATACCATTGCATCGGTTGGCAACAACAGAACCACCATCTATGGTTTCATGCTACCACTCGCCCTTGGGCAAGATCAAACTCAAATGCCAAATAGAGATTTGAAGATGATGTTACTTACGCCATCGACCGATACATCTTATAATTTACTCTTGGGTCGCACTCGATCCATGAAAATCGATCGCTCCATCCACGCTTGCATCGCATGAAGTACGTAGACGAAGAAGGGATGGTTAAAACCTTGGTCGCGGAAAGGCAACCATTTAAAGGTGTGGAGAATTATTTTACTGATTCTGTCCACTACCTTGAGGAAGGCCAAACCGATGAACCACAGATCGAGGACTATGACAGCGGAAATGAAGCTGACATAGAATCCGAACAAGGAGTTGTTTTCAATGATGTAAAACCCTTTGTAATCGATCTGAATGATCCTGATGACGATATAGTCATTTTCAATGAAAATTATGATTTAGCTTACGTACCGGGTGTTAAAAGTCATACTGACTTGATGTCAGAAATTCTTCCACGGTTGTATGCTGAACCTACATTGCACATGCCGATTCAGTCGTCGTTCATGACGACCCAAAGGCACTCCAACTCTTCGCAAGCAGTTTTTGTGATACCAGCCAGGAATAATGATCAGAAAGACATTATCCTTGGGAAGGTCAATAAGCCGTTGCAAAATGAGTTAGAACAGCCCAAAATGAAAGAAAAAGAACCCCAATTTTCATATTTCTCGCCGACGGCACAACATTTGATGAAGAAAATGGGATATGACTTCCTTCATAAAAAGGGTTTAAACTATGGGAAAGGCATCAGGACACCGATCCGATCTGCTTATGTCCCGGAAGGCCAGCCTGATGATTACTATCATAAAACTCGTAAAGGGTTGGGATATGAGTCGCCACCGTACTCATGGCATGTTATGACTGAGGGTGAGTCAAATCATTCATCTTCTGAAGCAGCTTCCTGGGATTCTGACGTCAGTGTAGGACATGAATTTAAGTCCCTGATGGCCAATATGACCTCAGCTAGTCCAATTGAGATTCAAGAAGATGACCTCGCGCCACTATACGAGGATCCGCTAAGTCAACAGCTTGGAATGCAATGGGAACATCGCTTTGAACAACGAACCGCCATCGATGACAAAATAGTCCAAGTTAATATGGGGATGAAGCCAACCCAAAACCCATATTTATAAGTGATAGTTTGACCACCGAGGAAAAGGAGAACCTCATCTTGGTACGAGAATATATCGATGTCTTCGCTTGAGTTATGAAGATATACCGGCTTAGACCCTCAGTGGCTATGCACCGCCTTAATATCAAACCCGGTGCTAAGCCTATTAAACAACAGCAACGACGATTTTACCCTCAGGTCATGAAGGCCATCGAGAAAGAAATTGAGAAGCTAATCAAAGTGGTTCATTCTGAGGTTCAACACCTGACGGTAGCCAATATAGTACCCGCTTTGAAGAAAACGGACAGATTCGCCGCAAGGCCGACTATCGAGACTTAAATTCAGCATGTATCGAAAGATGATTTTCCTTTACCAATCACGGATCTTATCATCGACAACACGTGTGGATTTGAAAGGATGTCTTTATGGATGGCTTTTCGTGATACAATCAAATCAAAATGCACCCGATGATGAAAAACATACCGCCAACACCGCCAAGAATATATCTTATATACCATGCCTTCGCTTGAAAACGCGGGGCTACATACCAACAGAATATGACCACTATTTTCCAAAACATTTACGGAAAACAAAGGGAATGCTACGTGGATGATTTAGTAGTCAAGAGTCGCCGCAAAAGTGATCACTTGCATGACTTGAAGACAACATTTGAGATAATGCACATCACCAAGATGAACCCAACTAAGTCTTTTCTCGGGATGTCTAGTGGCAAATTTCTAGGGTTCGTGGTCACGCCAGATGGTATCGCCGACTCGGACAAAGTCAAAGCTATCCAGGAACTTCCACCTCCTAGAAGCCTCAGAGAGCTTCGTGGTCTCCAAGGGCGTTTGGCCTACATTCGCAGATTCATTTCCAATTTATCGGGGAAATGTCAACCATTTTCAAAGCTCATGAAGAAAGGTGTATCGTTCGTTTGGGATGAAGATTGCCGGAAGGCATTCGAAGAGATTAAAACATATCTTTCTAATCCTCCTGTGTTAGTAGCACCTAAATCAGGAAAGCCCTTCCTGATTTACATCCGCTACGTATGCTAGCGTCTTTAGCACAGACGATGATAATGGCCACGATAGCAGCCTATTACCTCGAGGGACGCCGTCAATAATATCGATATCCTCCCATTCAAGGAATGTTTGGCTTTGGTCTTCGCCATCCAAAAGATGCGGCATTATCTAGTGGGACGACTATACACGCCATCTCTAGAATCGAATCCCCTACGGTATTTATGACCCAGCCTGGCACGTTGAATGGCCGAATGGCTAGATGGGCATTGTTATTATCTCAGTACGACATCCACTTCAAACCTCAGAAGGCGATGAAGGGTCAAGCTGTGTGTGATCTTATGGCTAACCATCCATTGAAAGGGAGAGTCGAATTGTATCAAGACATGCCCGATGAACCTACGGGTTAATCTAGTCTCTAAGGAACGGTATGGCGCTTGTTCTTTGATGGACGCAGAGCGACCGGCGCCCCGCCGTGAGCCGGAGTGGGGTAGTATTGATATCTCCATAAAACCACGTGATACCACGACGGCGGTCATTATCGAACCATGCACCAATAACGAAAGGTAGTATAATGCTATTGATTGGTCTCGACATAGCCAAACATTTAGGCGTGAAACACCTTGAAGCACTTGGGGATTCACGACTAATCGTGAAACAACTAAGAGGAGAGTACGAAGTCGCACGAGGACCTTATCCTCATCATCATCATGCGCCAGCCGCGGACTTTAGTGACTCGCTTGAAAGCTTTTACATTGATCATGTACCCGCTTGCGTAACACTTATGCCGATGTACCGCTGCCTCTTTGCATTTACGCTAAGCCCCGCCCGAGAATGCTACTCGCCAGGTTATTGTGTTTAGTCGGCAACTATTTCGCCAAAATATGCATTACAGATCCAAGCAAGATCGAACCTAAGTCACTTGAAGCACGATCGGCGGTTCCGATCATCGACTATGTCTTGCATGGGATATTGCCCGAAGACATAAAAGAAAGAGAGTCAATTCGTCGACGAGCATCAAGATTTTACTATGATTCCCAATTACAGACTTTATATAGAAGGTCATATGATGGGTTACTGCTTCGATGTTTGTCAACTAAGGAAGCAGAGCAAGTCTTGAAAGAAGCTCATGACGGTGTTTGTGGAGCACACCAACCTGGACCTAAGTTATGGGACCGGCTGCGTAGACTTGGTTATTATTGGCCGACAATGGTAAGGGATGCCGTGGCTTACGCTAAACGATGTCATGCATGCCAAATACATGCTAATTACCTTCACCAACCGCCGGAACACTTGCATCCTACCGCCACGTCCTGGCCATTTGAAACATGGGGAATGGATATTGTTGGTCCCATTTCTCCGTCTTCTTCAAAAGGACCGCTTCATATGGCGATAACTGATTATTTCTCAAAATGGGCTGAAGCTATTCCATTGAGAATGGTCAAGACTAGTGATGTGATCAAATTTGTCAAACATCACGTCATATACCGATATGGTGTGCCAAGACAGATTGTCCACGACAATGGTCCACAATTTGTCAGCCATGCTTTCACGCTGATTGATAAATTAATCCGAATTTAGCATCAACAAATTTACTATCCCCACATAACGGACAAGCTGAAGCTTTTAATAAGACGATCATCAAGATCCTTACTAAGATGGTCTCTTCAAATAAGAAGGATTGGGATGATAAGTTGGGACAAAGTTTGTGGGCTTACCGCACAACGGTTCGCACACCAACGGGTACCACCCCATATTCTTTAGTTTATGGTTGTGAAGCTATTTTACCGATGGAGATTCAAATTCCATCGCTACGAATAGCATTAACCACTGGAATGACGACTGAAGAAAATCATCGTCGACGCCTTGAGGAACTTGAAATGCTGGATGAAAAGCGACTACAGGCTCAACAACATATCGAGTTCTACCAAGCCCGGATTTCTAAAGCATTTGACAAGAAATCCCGATGTCGATTTTCAAGGAAGGCGATCTTGTTCTCAAGGTCCGACGCCAATGATCCTCAATTCTAAGAAAAAGGGGAAATTCGAACCAAAATGGGAAGGGCCATTCGTAGTGGAGTCTGTTTACTCGAATGGAGCATACCGCCTGACCAATCAAGAAGGCGACAAAATCATGATGCCTATCAACGGTAAGTTTCTGAAAAAATATTACCCCTAATTAATTATCTTGTTATTTCTAAATATTGGCTTACCAAGTGATATACCAATATGTTATATTCGCAATATTCGCCGTTTCTTACAAATGACGATTATTGTCCAATATTAGCCTACCAAGTGATGTGCCAATATTTTATCTTTACGATGTCCACCATTTCCCATAAGTGATGTTCATCGTCCTATATTGGCCTACCAAGTGATGCGCCAATATTCTATTTTTCTCGGCGTTTGTTATTCATACCGAATGATGTTCGTCACCACGTATAGGCTTACTCAACGATGTGCCAATGTTTCAATTCCTCATAAACAACGGCTGTCACCTAATTTTGATTTATTAATGATGTGTCTCCATGTCAATCACAGTGATTATACTTTCACGTCACTGAACAATGTGATTATTTTTTATCACAGTCGTTATACTTCTATGTCACTGAACGACCTGATCATTTCCATATTGTCACTTGTCCGAGTGACTTTGTGTTAGATAGTGGTTAACCAAGCGATATACCCCTATCAACCCCCATACCGAATAGTAGCCTACCATGCGATGTGCCTCTATTTCAACCATAGTCGTTATACTCCCATGTCACTGAACGACTTGACCACTCCCACATGATCATTCCTCTAAATGACTTTGTTCATAATCATTGTTGTTATACTTTCATGTCACTGAACAACTTGATTGCTTTCTGATCACGATCGTTATACTTTTATGTCACTGAACGATTTGATCACTCTCACACTATTTTATTCCTGAGGGTGGTTTACCAGACGAGTTGCCCCTATCTTTTAATCCAACGCCTTGAACGGCTAAGGATAGAGGGAGATTTTAGTTAAGCCTAAAAGAAACCCTCAAAACTCACCATACCGAGGGAAAAGTATATTAGTCCAGCTCAAACGGCACCGGTAAAGACATACCAAGTCCGTTGATAGTGGGTTTTGCTAAAAATTCCAAATTGCGATATAAATGGCACAAGAAAACATTGGTCAAACACAAAAGTCGAAATTTTATTCAAAGCAAAATCAAAGGTACATGAGTTACAAGTTCTCAAGAGTTTGGCGGATCTCGTAGCAATCTTGACCATAGTTTCCTTGTGAGACTTTGATCTCCTCCTCACGCCTGCTTATAAAGATCATCCCGAAAGTACGTGCATTTGACTCACAACAACGATTAGCCCTTCCAGTCATTAGATTCGCTTGCATCGGCCTCATGTGCCATACATTGAGCTATAGAGTCTGATGTTTCGGCAGCCGCTAGCTCCACTCGCCTCGCCAATTTTGCCTAAATATCGACGAGTAGCCTTTGTAGGAGTCAGAGTTGTTGATTACGCCGCACCAAGAACCCTTTTCTTTTCATCATACAGAGTCGGGCCGCCTCAAAGAGCTGGCCAATAGTCTGCTTCTTCTCGAGTATTTGACGTTGGAGCTCAAATTGGGTATCATCTCTTATTCTCCTAAGCTGCATAGCACGGTCCTCAATCATGGAATAAAGAGACTGGTCACGCTGTCTCTGCCATTTGTTGAAAAGGGTCTCTGCCTGTACCAGATAGGTTCGGTAAGGTAGCGAGTCAGAGCGCTGGTCGCTTTGCATCACATCCAGGAGAGGTTCCAATACAGCCTTGATCCCGGCAAAATCCCCACCACGCTCTAACACTTGAGCAGGAGATTCTTTTAGGATGGTGAGGAAATTATTGCGAATCATAGATACCCCGTATTCTTTTGACAAGTCAAAAGAAGAGGGGGTACCAGCAGAAGGATTTGAGCCCAACGGAAGCCGAGGGACGGAATTGGCGGGGATTCAATTGAGGGGGTGGTGGCGACAGTCAAAGCAAGTGAAGTTTCAGGCACAATCGCGGCAGGGATCGCCGTATCATCATCTTGAGTCCTGGTCTCTGACTCAGAAACAACAGCAACCACCGGAGACTCTCTTCAAGATCATCCCAAGATACTCTTGGCAAGATCGGAGGGCTTCTGAATGGGGCCTCCGGCGGCAGATTCAATCAAGGCTTCTCCCACCCGCTGACTACACGCTGGTCCGAGGAGGCCCTCGGTCTTTAGATCCTCAAGTTGTTGGCACCAAAGCTTTGCTTCCTCCAGGCTCTGAAGTGGGGTGGTTTCTTGGGGCACAGCTCCAACAGACTGGCTGGGTGAGGTAGAGCTTTCAAGAGGATCTTGTGGAAGATGTTCCGATGGTTCGTCAAAAGGAACAAAATCTCTAGGTGCCTCTGATACGGGTTCAGCCCCGGAGTTTCTTCAACACCAGCAGAAGAAGGAATGTTGCTGCCGTACTCATCTAGAGCCTCATCTATATCCGCCTGGGTCTCATGTGGGCGGGTTCGTGGATGGCTCCCGGGTCTCATGAGGGTCGGATTGGCGGATGGCTCCACACTAACCTCGGGTTTAGCAATTCCAAAGATCCTTTTCGCATGCAAATACTCCTTCAATTCGAATGCGGCTCCTCGCTGAAGTCCGGCCTTCCTATAACGGCGCCCAATCAATCGTGAGCCGTAAGAGTTGATGTTGAAGCTCGAATTTCGGCGCTTGCCATGCAATGCCACTTGCAATAAGCTTAACGTCGCTGGGATTGAGGGTCTCGCATGAAGAGAAAAACAAGCACCTGCCGCCAGCGACGGTCCAAGCACAAGCCCTCGCTCCTACGACTAAGTCGCAACCGCCGGATTGAAATTGAGAATTGGGATTACCGACATAGCTTGATCATACCCGAATTGATCGCAAAGCGGCAGGTAGATAAGGCTCCACACGATACAGACCTAAACGGCATCGAAATACCCGCCGGATGCTCATGAGCCATAAGAAGCGCCAAGTGATAAAGTGGTATAACCCCGAGCATTGGGTTCATCCACCAAAGCTTGTCCATAGTCGACCTGTGGAAATGAGGGAGGCACCGTTAAAAGAATAACTCTTATAGTCCCAAGAGCGCTACCGCGACCAAGCCATGTAATGTTTGCTCCAATCGACGTTCTCTAGCCTCTGGATGAAAGGAGTAATTTGTCCCTCTATATGAGCAGAGGGTGTACCCATGAGAGTAGGGCAGTGCATGACAAACCACGCCATAAGATAGGCGTATGGTAATTCCACCCTTGGGTTCTCAAAGACCATGGCGTAGCGTGAGCAAAGACGCCGCAATCCCCAATGAATACGGGCAATCATAGCAGGAAGAAGCGCATACTGACGCCCGTGTGCTAAGCAAACAGCAGGAAAAATCACCTCAGGTGCCAATGAATCAAAGCTGCTGGTGGGGACGACGATGTGTTTGAGCCACAACATGAGGTAGCCTGCTAGCACAGCCTTCGAAGAAATCGGCTCCCCGCTCTGATAAATATAAGTGTCAAACGTCACCGCCGGAAGCCATGCTCGTCAGGAAGTCACATAAGAAAGCAGGTTGTCGAGCACAAGCCGCGACAATGTACCTCACTAAGAGGACCCAGGGCACCACAGCATCTTCCTTATCATCTAGCCCTTCAAAGAGGTAGTGGGCCCAAGTATTGTGACTAATGAACTTCTCCCCCTTGTTATCAGCGCATCCGTGCATACGGGCGCAAATATGGTAGTGGCACATCACTTCCCAATAGGTTTCCACTACTTGGGGGTGATCTTTCTCCAAATCAAATCTTTATACCCCGGATGTATTCTCAGACGGATACCTTCCATGAGGTAGTCCAAATCTCTCGGCCATCTCATGCAAAGCAATCCCATTCTCCATCCGAGTGAAGAAAGTGTGGGTATCAGATTATACAATTCCATAACTCCAAGGAATTGCCGAGAATTATTCCTCGTGCCCAATTGAGTTGCCCCCGACGGAGCCCTAAGGCCAAACCTCTCCAATTCATCACGATTTTCTTTTAGAATGTATTCGTGACGCGAGGCCACCATTGAGAAGAACTCCATCGAGACCACCAGAGTCCGGAATCTTTGGTGGGAATTGCCCCTCCACCTTATGGAAAGCACGACCAAAAGTGTTGGTCATGACAAATGATTCATCAACAGAAGCCTTTGGAAAGCCCTGTTGTAGACCGCTTACATGATGACCATGGCGGTCCACCTGCACCATCTCTCAAAAGCGACCACACATTACTCCATCCCGAGTGGGAGTTAAATCCCAATTCATCCTTCTAGAAGCGAAGCTGCTCTTAAGGAGGTCGCTGAGCAATCCTGCTCCATTGCGTGCGTGAAACATGTAGCGTGAGTTCACCACCGAGCCACCTATATGAACCCAAATCCAACAGACTGATCTTCGGCCATCTCCAAACAGAAGACAGGCTTTGCGATTTGGTCCCGCTAATGACTCTGAGGGGCATCCGTAATCCAAACCAAGGTGGATGTTGAAGGCTCGAAGAAGTCTCAACTCCTCTTGGTTCTATCCACAAATGCAGGAACGTTCACGAGAGGGGAGAGGAAATCAGGTTCTGCCTCTTGAGCACCATTTGCTCCGAAAGCACCTTGCTGAGGAATGGGGGTAGAAGGATGTTCAACTACACAAAAGAAAAGAGAGGAAGAAGTTAGTCTCAGAGGTTTAAATCGCCACTTCAAAAGGACAAAGTCACTCCGATGACGAGCCTCGTCAAACAAATGAACTTCGTCATCAATGAGCGAACCTCGTCAGAAAGACGGATTTCGTCTACAAGAAATGAACTTCGTCCAACAAGAAAACGAGACTCATTTTGCAAGAAGATTGAGCCTCGCCAAACGAGACTAATCTTTCAAGAAAACGAGCCTCGCCAAACGAGACTCATCTTTCAAGAAAACGAGCCTCGCCAAACGAGACTCATCCAACAAGAAAACGAGCCTCGCCAAACGAGACTCATCCAACAAGAAGACGAGCCTCGCTAAACAAGACTCATCATTCAAAAGGACGAGACTCGCCGAAACGAGCCTCGTCTAAAGAATCAAACCTCGCCAAACAGACGAGTTTCAAAACAGAGACCCTATGGGGATCTGGAAGATCAAGAACCTCGATGAGGTTTATCAGTCAAATGAGGCAAGCTCGCTAAAATCGGCGGGCCAGCTTAGAAAGCTATAATCTTTGAGATCGATCTCGTCCCCAGAGTGAAAATCATGTCATAAAACTAACTCTACGGCGGATTTTAAAAGTCATGTCTTGGCGAGCAATGTCCTTAGGTCTTTTTACCTGAGAAAGTGGCCGATTCGGTTGAGGCGGTGACGGATTTGGTGGTCCTCTTTGTTTTATCGGCGGCGGTTTTGGGGGCCATGGCTGAAAGGAGGTGAAGTTGTCTTGAACGAAGGATGGGACTGCGGCAGCTTGAGGAAGATGAACAGGGAATAGGAAACGTCGGTTCCTATTTCCCCAGCCCTACCCCTATATATAGGGTATTGAAACGGCGTATTTCTACGGTTGAGATACGTTGACAAAGCACCGCACGATCTTCGAGTGACAAGATCTAACAACGAGATTTACGGGATTGACATCAAAGCAAAAGTGGGGGCCACCCAATTGGAATTGAAGCCCTAAACCGCCATACGCGCACATGCTGCTCGTCGAGGTTGGGGCTAAATGACGAGGTTTAGCGAACACGAGGCTCGAACTTCGTATGTAGCAGACGAAGCGGCAAACGAACGTCACTGATGATTATGAGATTATTTCAAAGTATTTTAGACCCCTCACAACCTAGTTCTGATCTGAAAACTTTGAAGGGGGTCTTGTAGACAGTCAAAAAAAAATCCATGTAAGCCTGAGGACGAGGGTCATAAGCTTACTAGTTGCAGAGCTTGAGATCGAGGTTCGCCTAATTGGCGAAGCTCAACTCTCAACCGAGGTTCGCCCAAGTAGCGAAACTCTTTACTCAGCCGAGGTTCGCCAAGCAGCGAAGCCCTTCATCCAGACGAGGTTCGCCAAGCAGCGAAGCTCTTCATTCAGACGAGGTTCGCCAAGCAGTGAAGCTCTTCATTCAGTCGAGGTTCGCCACGCAGCGAAGCTCTTCATTCAGTCGAGGTTCGCCAAGCAGCGAAGCTCGTTATCCAACCGAAGTTCACCCAAGTAGCGAACTTCGTCATTCAATCAAGGTTCAGCCAGTCAATGAAGAGCGAAGCTCGTCATCTAACGGCTTCGGCTTCGCCATAACAAAGCCAGCGACCACGAAGGTCACGAAGGCCACGCATACCACGGAACTGAATAGTGGATATCAGTTATACCCACGTCCACATCAATTAACTCACGTTCCCACGATTATAGCACACCAGTTGTGTGCTTAACTGTTATAAATAGTCTTGGACGACTATTGCAAAGGAAAAGTTTTTTTAGACTTGGAGATTTAGACACTTGCGCAGGGGAGAGATCGGAAATCTCATCAGCAACCTCTAGATCGTTTGCGGCTTTGATCTGATCGTCAACGGGAAGCAATCTCGACTTGAGCATCGAGTGAGGCATCCTCTCGCCACCAAGAACCCATACAAAAGAGAAGTCAAATCAATCTTCTCTTCCTCTGTAATCGAGAGAATTTGATTGTAACACATTCATTCAATCAATAAACTTTTTTCGACTCTACATGTGCGAGTATAAGGATGCTTTCCTATGGACCTATCACGACATGCCTAGCCTTGACCAAATGATCGTTGTGCATCACCTCAATATCAAATCGGGCTCTCGGCGAGTCAAGCAACCTCAAAGACAATTCAGGCCTAAATTAATGGGGTCAATTGAAAGCAAAGTCAACTAACTCATACAATCAGGGTTTGTTAAGGAGATTCAACATTCGAACTGGGTGTCCAACATTGTCCCTGTACCAAAAAAAATAGGATCTTCAAAATCTGCATTGACTACCGCAACTTAAACGCCGCTTGTCCTAGGGATGAGTTTTCCCTGCCAATCATAGACATCATGATCAACAACACATGTGCATTTGAATGCATGTCTTCATGTATGGGTTCTCTGAATACAACCAAATCAATATGCGTAAGGACGACATGAAGCACACAGCATTCAAAACTCCTATCGACATATTCTAGTACACTGTCATGCCCTTTGGGCTAAGATTGCTGGTGCTATATACCATGGCACCATAAGCCAAATATTCAGGGAGCACCTCCATGATACAGTAGAGTGCTATGTGAACGACCTTGCAGTCAAGAGTCGCCGCAAAGAAGATCACTTGTAGGACCTATGAACAATGTTCGATATCATGAGGAAACATCGACTCAAGATGAATCTGACCAAATCTTTCTTCAGAGTGTCCAGTGGCAAGTTTCTTGAATTCATCATTACGTCCAAGAAAATCCATGTTGACCCTGACAAGGTAAAGGTCATCCCCGAAATGCCACCTCTAAGGAATCTCAAAGAACTCGGAGAATTTTAAGACTGACTTACATATATTTGGAGATTCATATCCAACCTCTTCGAGCGCTATTAACCCTTCTCCAACCTTTGAAGAAGGGTACATCCTTTATTTGGGATGTTGCATGCTAAAATGTGTTCTAACAAATCAAAGAGTACTTGACACAACCGCTCTCATTGTCCCAGTGTCAGGGAGGCCATTCCTACTCTACATGAGAGCACTCGACCATTCGCTAGGAGCCATGCTTGTTTAAAAAATTAAAGAAGGACATGAGCAAGTAATTTACTACCTTAGCTGAACAATGATTAGTGCCGAACATTGATACAATTTGATGAAGAAGGAGTGCCTTGCATTGGTGTTTGCTGTTCAAAAATACGGCATTACCTCGTGGGTCAGACTATGCATGTGGTCTCCAAGGCTGACCCACTGTAAATCTTCATGACCAAGCTAGAAGAACTCAACTCTAGGCTTGTGAAGTGAGCCATCTTGTTGTCATAATATGACATGATCTACGTCCCGCAGAGGGCCATCAAAGGCCAAGCAATAGCGGATTTCCTTGCTGACCATCTGGTCCTACAATCATCAAAGCTCTACAAAGAAATACCAGATAAAACCTTCAAAATATACTCTATGACAGCTGAAAAGCCATGGTAGAAGTGGTTTGATGGAGCTTCTAGAACTAGCCCAGATGGCACAATCGTGGCAAGGGTAGGGATTATCCAAGTAGCCAAAGAGCTAGGACTTGGCGCTCTAAGCGTGACTCGCTCCTCATTATGAATCAAGTAAATGGGAACTACGAAGTTCAGCACAAGGACCTTGTGCCTTACCATGAGATAGCACTCAAGCTGATCAGTTCATTCAAAGAATTCAAGATCGACCATGAGATCGAGGTTGATAATGCCATCGCTAACACCATTGTCGGGCTAGCAGCTACACGGGTTCTCCCAATCAATACGACCCAATGTATTTGAGTCGAGAGTCATCATCTTGTGTGCTCACAAATAGGACTAAAAACCGCTGAGGTTCACACTACCTCAACGAATGTGAAGGAACCTGATTGGAAGTTCTCAATCATTGACTATGTCCTCTACAACATTCTCCTAAGTGACCCTACGGAGGCAACCTCTGTCTAACGTCGAGTACCTTGGTTCCACTATGATGCGGTCACTAAGACATTGTACCGCCGATCATTTGATGGTATTACTCCACTGCTGTCTCACACCCTGAGAAGCTCGGAAAACTCTAAAAGAAGCCCACGATGGGACATGTGAAGCTCACCAACCGGTCCTAAGCTCCAAGATAGGCTCTGATGCCTCAGCTACTATTAGCTAACCATGATTTAGGACACTGTGGCGTATGCCAGATGTTGCTAAGCTTGTCAGTTTCACGATGACTTCATCCATCAAGCACTGGAGCACTTACATCCGACCATTTCTTCTTGGCCATTTGAGACCTAGGGAATGAACATCATCAGTTGAATCAGTCCACCATCAACAAAAAGACATTGGTTCATTCTGAAAATAACCGACTATTTCTCTCAATGGGCAAAAGTTGTGCCGCTTTCCGAAGTGAAGACCGGCAACATTGTAAACTTTCTTAAACATCATATCATATCCCATTTTGGCGTACCAAGATGGATTGTCCTAACAATGGCCCCTAATTCACCAACCATTAATTTGATCGGTTCTGTAACAAGTTCCAAATCTAAAATGTTACTTCGACAATGTACAATCCGATAGCTAATAGATTGTCCAAGCTTTGAACAAAACAATCACCAAGATTATCAAGAAGTTTGTCTCTGGCAACAAACACAACTAGAATGAGAAACTGGGTAAGTGCCTCTAGGCCTACTGCACAATGGGAGTAGGGAATGCACTCTTCGCTCTAGTGTACAGATGTGAAGCTATCCTTCCGCTTGAAATTTAGATACCTTCATTGTGCACTGTGTTGGCTACTCAAATGATGCTAGAAGACAATGTCAAGTTACGACTTAAGGAGCTCGAGGCGTTGGATGACAAGCAGCTCCAGGCTCAGCAACATATTGAGCTGTACCAAGTGCGCATATCAAAGGCTTTCAACGAGAGAGTCAAGAAAATGGTTTTCCAAAAAGGAGAACTCGCCCTGGCAGTTCATCGTCCCATGATCATGATGTACAAGTCACTCGACAAATTCTATAAGAAATAGGAGGGTCCATACATGACGGATACCGTCTATTTGAACGGGGCTTATCTCTTAGTCGATCAACACGGGGTTATGCCAATAATTCCTATCAATGGCAAATACCTCAAGAAATACTACCCCTAAGCAATCGGCGGCCCCAGCCACAAATAAGATCGTCGAGCTCAAACTCACTTTGACCAGCCTGCAATCACAACAGTAAAAGCGATTGTGGGAATCATCTACTAAGTTTAGACCGCTCCTACTACTAAGTTAAACCTCTAGCAATTAAGTCACTCTCTAAAGAAATAGGATAAATTCAACACATGTGGCACCTTAACCGTCACCTCCGTCCGCCATCTATTAGCAACTCTGGGGTCCTGCACCAATGCATCCTAGGAAGATCCCCCAACAGAATCGAACACCAAGCTAAAAGTCAAAACTACGACACATGAACATCATGTTAACATTAAAACTCTGACGGGTCTATATGAAAGTGGCAAAGTCCGGTCAACTAGAGTTTGCTAAAACTTTCACTCCCAGAATTCTAGATCAATGAATTCTGAGAGGCTCTTCCAAGGGGTACAAAGCAAACACTCCACCCATCCTTCATCACCAAGTTAATATTAAACCTCTAGCGACATGGCTTACATCAATCCCTTAGATTTTGGGCGTGAATGTTACTGGCGACTTACTTCACATCATACTCATGGTCTCCATTGATAGACTCGGAGTGACCCTTTCCTCTTTGTCATGTTAATATTAAACCTCTAACGATAACCATGGCCATTACCTCTCAGTGTTAGGTCATGGATAATCAACAGTCGCGATGGCGGGTGCCATCTCGGCCATCAGCCTTTAGAAAGGCTACCTTGCTACAAGTTAACACTAAACATCTGTCAAACCACGCATTCACGAAGGATCACAGGGGTAGCTCATCACCAGCATGATGATAAATATCATTTGTGGTTATAGCTCGACATGAGCTCAAGGTGTTCGAATCCAAATGCTCCAATACCAGTAGGTGAAAAGTTAACAGTAAACCTCTGACCATAGACCTTCGACAACTAACACTCTCCCGAATTCTGCATCAACGAAACCATAGGAGGACCAACTTGTGCACAATCCAAATCTAGTGAACCACTCTGGCAATAATCGCCATAACCAGAAGATGAACACTGCAAGTGTAACTCGCTAGGTTAACAATACACCTCTAGTGAAACACTTTCAACCTCATCTCCCTACGACATTGACCAACGAATTCAAAATGAACCTCCTCTCAGCAAGTTAATGATACACCTAAGGTCAAAGGATTTCGCCGATTTTCCATCGTCCTAACTAACAGATTGCAGAGAATGACTATTGCATCAAGGACAGAGGCTCAGATCAAACCTCTGAAGAGCCTCAATCAAAATACTCCAACTTTGAGTAAACCATGTGGCATGGTAACACTAAACCTTTGACTGCAAGTCACCAGCAACTAATGCCTCCTCAGATTCTACATTAATGAATACCGAGGAACTCCACACGAAGTACAAATCAAAACACTCTGACCATAACTCATGACATTCTCATTCACAGCAAAAGGTGATGACAAGATTCTAAAGGTCAGGTTAACATTACACCTTTGACCGAGGGTCTTATTCACTTATGTGAAAGTGAGTTAATAAGACTTGCAATGGTTTATGTGGGCTCCAAATGAAGCTCAATTCATTGTGTTAACAATGCACCTCTAGAAAATTCAAACCAAGCCATCGGAAAACTCTCCAATATGGGTTAGGCATCGGTTAATTTGACTCATCACAGTTTTTAATTAACCCCTAATTTATACGCTCAAATGAATGCTAAAAATAGCTCAAGTAAAATCATCTAAAATGGGAAAGAAACTTCTGTGGCGGTGAAATATTTACAAGGTGAGTCATTTTCATAGAGGGAAAATTCAATGTAAAGGTGAAGGTTAGTCTGCCTTTGAGTCTTCACAAAGACTTCAAAGCATGCTTCATGATGGCTATGCAAGAATGCAAAGATTCTCTCGCTTCTTGGTCAACTTGCTAGCGAGTTTTTCCAATGGTTGGGCCTGAATTTGGTTGATTCTTTAAGTCCTTTCGGTAATTTCTTGCTTCGGTGCGTGAGTCTCCACAAAATTCCTCCTCCAACTTTAACAAAATCTAAAGAGCCACCTTTCTTTTGGCAATATTGTGTATAGCTGAATGATAATCAACCTTAGCCTCATGCAATGTTAGCTCCATCTAGCAGGAATTCATATAAAATTTTAGACTCGGCGGCCATTTCCTGAAGCTCAATGTATTGGTGGGCGTGTTCTTGGGGCAACTTGATCATATCTTGGTCAAACTCGGTCTCTTGCTAAGAAGATGAGCTAATCTCTCCTCACCAACCGAAAGGTGATCCCGCACATAGATAGTTTTGAGGCTTGTGGCAAGAGGAACCAGTTGTCGGGTTGATTCTCGAGCAAACCTAACCTGTAGGATCTAGGCAAAATTTTTAGCTATTGTAAAGGCCACTCTAGAAGCTCTCTTATCTCAGCTTCAGAAAGCTCCTTGCCATCCAATGTAGTGTAGCTACCTCACTAAAGACATGGTCAAAAGCATGGGAATCATGAATGTTACAAGCAGGAGAGGACTCGTCATCTAAAGAAATGACTACAAAAGAACCAAGAAGACTCTAAGTCAATCGTGGGGATGAAAAGCTGTGAATCACAATGAATATACTTACATATGATTTCTTCATTAGAGGGTGCGAGCAGCCTCCCTTCAAATGTTATGTGGGTGGAGATGTCTTTGCAGATGCCCCGACTTGCGAGGTGCTACTAGCTTTGGAGATTCTAATGAAACAACTTCCTCTTCGATAGGGCAAGGAAGAGATGAACCACCCCAACCTTCCTTCCTTGGTACTAGAGAGGGGTTGAGAAGTATATTCAAGCGACATAAGAGCAATGGCGTGCTAGGCTTGCTGCTCTGGAAAGTCTCCTAGATGCAACTTTCGGGTGGACTCTCTGCAGAGTGACTCTTGGTAAGCTAGATCCGAGCGAAGATTCGTCATGAATGCTACACAAGCTCAGTTCCTATGCCACCTCAAAGGTTACCTCCTCGATAGCTTTGAGTTGAATGTGAAGGTTTACCTTTTAGGTGACCAAAAATTCTTGCTCCTTGGTGGAGGATAACGCTCTCCTTCCTTTCGTGAAGCTCCAGGGAGAGTGGTTACCTACGTAGAAGGTCTCGGGGCATGGCGATGTTCAAATTGAGCTTGTCGGTGGAATGAGAGACCATGTCTCTAGATGCCCAATCTGAAAGGGAAGGTAGAACCTTGCTCCCATATAGCTACTTGAGAAGTGGTGGCAAGCTCTAGTGTTGTTCACCGGGTTTCGGTAAATTTTAGTTCGGGGCTAGGACTCCCGGTGTAAAAGTGTTTATAAGCGAACGGATGGCAAAGCGACTTCGGAAGGTAAGCTTCCAATTCACAATGTGTCCCATGACAAAATAGCGAGTGGTATGGTCATATCTTTGAGAAGCCAATAAAACCCTAAGGGGCATGTTAGGGTAGGGAGACCCATCATCCACATTCCTAGCCGATACTACCCTAGAAGGTCCCATGCTACACTAGAAGACTTGAAGATTTGTGGGCACGCAGTAGTGGTTTGATTATGGATACGTCGAATATCTCTATAAATATCGTTCATAAAGTTGTAATAACGGACCCACTTTTCACCCCTTGCACCGAGAATATCAAGAAAGGAAATGGGTTCCAAACCATACCATAAGATAAGTATAAGCGGCGTCCACCCAAGTGTTGGGAACCCCAACATCCGGTCCTCTCTCTTCTTCCTATTTGCACCGGCTACAAAACCCATCGACCAAAGTCCTTAGGCCACTCTAAATATGGCACACCATAGCGGGAAGCAAACTCGACTTGTGACTAAAGTTTGAGAGTAGCGAGGTGTAACACCTTGATCGAGATGCACTCTTGCGACGTTAAAGGAATAGCACACCGTTTGAGCCAAAGAGACGAAAACTAGCAAGGATGGCGGTTGAAAGGGTGTAAGGGCCTTGCTAATGACAGCCAGAAATGAGTCTTGGCGGGAAATTTCCTAGGGCATCCGAAGCAAGACCTTAGACTTCATGATCATCACATTTTATTACACTTTCATACTCTCATTATCTATTTTATTTGAATAAATATATCACTAATAATATATTTTCTCTTAATTTGTAGGAAATGACAATTAATAAATAAGAGCCCAAAAGAACCAAATCTTCTCATTTTTCTACTACTTATTAAAGCCCAATATCAAGCCAAGAGGAGGCCCAAAAGCCCAAGGAATCAAGAAAAAATTGAGTCAACAAGTCAACTAAGAAATCAATTATGTTAGGAACCAATCAGTTCCCAACCCATTGGATTGGTCAATTAAGTACAATAATACGGCTAAGATTTATTTCTTAAAGCCCAAGGCTAATCCAATGGCTATTGTTGATTACATTATGCTATAATAGGGGTAGAGAGTGAAGGGTTTGAGTGTGAAAAATTTTGTAACAACTTCATTTGGAGAGGAGAATTACTCTTAATTGAGAGAAGACCTTCCAAAATTATTAACTTTTATTTGTAATTAATATAAAATAATTTCACCTTTTAAATTTTTTTTCTTCTTCTTTGTTGATGAAGATGAAGATGAAGATAAAGATTTGCTTTCAAGGGGCACACCTTGCAATATAAGTTTTATTTTTCTCTTTTATTTATTTTAGAAATTCATGTTTTAGGTTTTTTAATTTATTTATGTTGGTAAATTAGATTTATTTTATGCCTTGTAGTATAGATTTATTTCATGCCTTGTAGTGTAGATTTCCTTTCATGCTCTTTTATTATTTTATTGCTTTGTAGAATTTATTTTCTTGTATTTTTTTTTGGTAGTGTAGATTTACTTTTATGTTCTTTTTTAGTTAGATTTCTTTTATGCTCATAGTTTAGATCGTTATTTCATTATTCTTGTTCTTATTTTTGTAGGTTTTTTGTAATTTAGATCTCTTTCATTTATGTTTTCTAGTCTAGATTTTATTTCCTTACTTTTATTTTGTAAATTAAGTAACTAAATCTTATAGGAATTTTAGAATTATATAAAACTAGTTTGATTTCTTTTTGATTTATGGATTACTTTTTATGCTTAAAATGATCATGTTGAGGATAATCAACTGGAGAACTAATTGGTAGAAGAAGAATTTGACAATTTGTGCTTATATTGAATGGTATGATAGGTTATACTTATGAATCCTAGAATTACTATCTAGTTGATTGTTCTTTTATTTTCTTATTTTAAAATTCATGTTTTAGTATTTTATTTTCTTTTTCTTTTTATGTTGGTAGATTAGATTTATTTCATTCCTTGCAGTGTAGATTTACTTTCATGCTCTTTTATTATTTTGTTGCTTTGTAGAATTTATTTTCTTATTTTTTTTTATAGTGTAGATTTACTTTTTATGCCCTTTTATTTTTGTTAGTTAGATTTCCTTTATGCACATAGTTTATATCTTTATTTTTTTTGTTCTTGTTCTTATTTTTGTAGTAAGTTTTATTTTTCTTATAATTTAGATCTCTTTTTTATGCCTTCTAGTCTATATTTTATTTTCTTTATTTTTATTTTGTGAAATAAGTAACTAAATCTTGTAGGAATTCTAGAATTGTATGAAACTAGTTTGGTCTCTTTTATGATTTGTGGATTGCTCTCTAATGCTTAAAATGATCATGTTTAGAATAATTAACCAGAGAACTAATTTGTGGAAGAAGAATTTGATAATCTATGCTTATCTTGAGTGGTTTGATAGGTTATGCTTATGACTTCTAGAATTACTATCTAGTTACTTATTCTTTTCATGAACGATGATTTTTAGGATGATAATTTGATAGGTTATGCTTTCCTTAAGTAGTTTGATAGTATATGCTTAGTAAATCTAAAGTAAAATATGATAAAAAGAGAGTAGTTCATAAATTCTAAATGAAATTAACTAGTGAATTCAATTCTAGATTCCTATCTTCTCTACTTGATTTTCTCCATCTTTTACTAGTTTTTATTTTCTTTTTTTTTGATTATTTTTCTCTTCTTGATTTTGTTCTTTTATTTTCTTTATTTCTTCTGCTTATTTATTCTTTATTTTTTTATTTGTTCACTCTCTTTTTCCCCTCTTGTTCTAGTTTTTATTTTATCTCTACACTTTCATTCCTCTTTATTTACACATTTCTAGGATCCAATTTAGAATTTTTCTACACACCTTCCTTGTGGATTTGACATCTTTCTATACTATAACTTAATACTTGTGCACTTGCAACTTTGCATTATTTACCCCCCATCAAGTTTTTAGCGCCGTTGCCAAGAAAGCTGCTTGTAATTAGGATTTTTCTATTTTGGTTCTTTAATTTGTGTGTTATAGTGTGAAGGAACAACTTTGAAGGAAAAGACTGAAGATTAGGGAAGAAGATTTGCTTGCAAATATATGTACTCTTTCTAGTATTTTTAACTCCACTCTCTAGTTAGGCTTTTCACATTAGAGACATTTAGGAGCTAATAAAACAAACAAACCAATTTTCTCTTGTCTACCTAATAAAATTCACCCTCCACTTAAATAGCTAACAAGATAATAAATCAAAAAAGAGCTCACTTTCTCACATTTATTTGATTGTTTACCCTAATTAAAAAACAAAAAAATTCTTTTGCATCCTTTTGTAGTTGCTTTTAATTCTTAGGGTTGTATTCCATATAATTAGTAGGAATTCATTAAAGTAATATGAGCATTTTGATTTGAGCATTTACTTGAAAATACTCTTAAGGGCAAAACACCCTAATCAAGTTAAGGTGAGGATTTCATCACCCTTTTCTTAGCCCAAAATCACTAATTCCTTACTACATAAACCCAAGCATTCTAAAACTCAATAGACGTTGGTCCCTAAGGACTCAAGCTCATTAAGGAACAAGAAATCTTTAAGTAAACTGGTTTAAGTTTACTTAAATCTGATTGTATCTAAGATAAAGTTTAGGGGTTGCTAAAGCACTCATAAGAAAAGTACTTAATGGTCCTTGACCCCCTCTAGTACTATCCTTACGGCTAACTGATCAAGTAAACTTTAATCTTTTCACTCAAGAAGTTTTGGTTTGAAGTTGGTCTAATTGAGTCTAGGCTTAACCCTAGAATTAAGGGTGATTGTTTTAAAGTGATTGCTCTTTATTTATTTAGTTAGATTTTTCTTTTATCCTTCCTCTTTTCTCTCACTTATCTTTTAGGTCTTCAGTTTTCCTTTAAAAATAAACTAACTTTTTTATCCTGGATCTTTTTCTCTAATCTTCTTTATATATATATATATATATATATATATATATATATATATATATATATATATATATATATATATATATATGAAATAAGGCTCCTATGAACTTAAGTTCATAATGAATAGTGGTGCACCAACTTTTCTAACCACTCATCTTGCTTTGGGATCCGTGAAAATATAAAAGCCCGAAACTTTGTGTCACATCTCAAAGCCCAGTTGGTGCACCACTATTCATTATGAACTTAAGTTCATAGGAACTATATATATATATATATATATATATATATATATATATATATATATATATATATATATATATATATATATATATATATATATATATATATATATATATATATATATATATATATATAATCCAAAATCAAATTTTGCTTTAGTAAATGCGACTTTGGATTAGGGATAATACCAATCGTTTATCTGTGTTGAACTAATTTTTTGAGACTAAGGAAATGGCAAATCCAATTGCACCGTTCTTCAAGACATGTGTTATCCAACTAGGAATGCAATCCCGAGTTTTGAGGAGATCTTTGGTGATAAAATCAAAATACTAGAGGAGTTTAAATCAGAACTAGTTTTTATGGAGTCAGACACAAGTTTCTCTGATCTTAGCTTTGAAGAACTTTCTGCTGATGAGCTTAGGTTCCTAGAAAATATAAAACAACTAGATTATCATACCTCAACCATGAATCTTGGGTTTGAGAAAATTTTTAAAGAAAAACTGGTTGTGTTACGATAAACTTTCATTCATATGGAACCTGAGTTCAAATCTGAGACTTGCTTTTTATTTGATCAACACCAAAAATTTAAAATGCATAACCCTCCACCTACCTACCTTCAAAAGCTGTAGAAATTTTTAAAAACCTAGGAATGTATAGAACTTAAGCATATCATTGAGTTTATCATTCTATACTTATTTAAAACTATGGTAGAATTTTCAACAATAAGGTAGAATTTGATATAGGATGTGAGCTTTTTATTTTTAATATTTTATTCTACATCGTTACTCTTTGTCTCATAATAAAAAGAAAAAATATTTATTCCTCTCTCGTTTGGAGAACTTCTTTGAAATTACTTAATTTTGGGTACTAAGATTTGAGAATTTAAAAGTTGGGGAGTAATTTTAAATTTTGTAAGTTTGGGGACTAATTTCAAAGACCTAAAGATTTGGGGTCCAAATTCAAAAATCATCTTGTGAGGATAGTATAGTTAATTAGTTAATTATGAAATATTTGTGAGGATAAAGAGTAATTATAAAATAAATCTCCTATTCCCTCTGTGTCCCTCCAAAGTGGAGGGATTTTTCTCTCTCCTCACATTTAGTTTATTTTTACTTTTTTCTCTTCACTTCACTCTACTCTACCTTACCTCCTTCTAAATACCTCCCACCAAAGATGATTTTTTTCCCTCACTTTACTCTCCTTGTACCTCCTACCAAACCAAGCCTTATAGTTATATGTCCACGTTGATAGGCGTCATGCCAAAAGAGCAAAGTTTACTTAGATGGGGTTGCATGGTTGATAACAAGTAAAATATATAGTAGAGATCGATGAGTAAAATATATAGTAGAGATCACTATTTCAATTATGTCTATTAGTCAGGGTGGTTGAGATTCCTTCTAATAATACTTATGATATTCCTCATGTATTATACTCATTCATATTTTCACTCAAAACAAATCATGATTATCAACTAAATAATAGATGTTTGTAATCAAAACTAGCGGTGTATCCATTACTTTTAATAGACAAAAATAAAAATTTAAAAATAGTTCAATTTTTCTTCTTTTTTGACAAATGAAAAATGATTGTAAAGTGAATTATGCCATATCAGACTTTTAAACTTTTTCTCTATTTCTAAGATTGGATGAAAATGGATTCGGATCCTCTCCACTACACAAACGTAGTGGAGAGACCACCATTTTTTATTATGACCATGAATTTAGTTATTGAATGGTAGTGATTTTTCTATGCGTTTAAATTAGGAATTAGTGTAATTCATGGATGATAATCACATTTTAATTATAATTTTATACCCTCATTATCTATTTTATATGAATAAAGATATCACTAATAATTATTTTTGTCTTAAATTGCAGGTAAATGAAGAAATTATGAATAAAAGCCCAAATGACTCAACTCTCCCATTTTCTACCAATTTTTGAAGCCCAAATACGAAGACAAGAGAAGGCCCAAGACTACTCAAGAGCCCATGTGAAATTCGTGAAGAAAAATCAAAAGACAAATTGTTGGAAACCAACCGGTTGTATTCGATTAATAACCATTGCTCTTTCGGTTGCTGTAACCGTTGGTTCTGGCAGTCCAATTAGGGCTGATTCTCCCTTTTGGCCAAGTTTGATCCATGGTTACATCAACTCCGTTGGGGTATAAATAGGGTAGTATCGAGGGTTTAGAGGTGTGAAATATTTTGTAAAACTCTATTTGGAGAGGAGGGTTACTCTTAATTGAGAAGACCTTCCAAAATTATAACTTTTGTTGCAATAAATAAAATATTTTCTCCTTCAATCCCATCTTCTTCTTCTTGTTCAATGATGGAAAGAGGATGAGGATGAAGATATGAATATGTAGGTTTGTAATTTCTTTATTTTCTTCTTGTTAGAGTAGATTTACTTCGTACAATTTACTTTCATGCAATTTAATTTCATGCAATTTACTTTCATGCAATGTCTTTAATTTGTAGAGTAGATTTACTTTCTTGCAAATAGCTTAGATTCTTTTCCTTTTTGTTCATAATATTGATCTTTCTTCTTGTTCTTTTCCTTCTTGTAATTAGCACTCTTTTTATTTCCTTCATTCTTTCTCGTCTAATTTCTATCTCCTTGTTTCTTTCATTTTTAAAGATGTGGAACTAATCCTTGTAGGAATTCTAGGATTGCATAAAACTAGTCTAATTTTTCTTTGTGAATTATGATTATTCTCTTGTGCTTAAAATGATCATGTTTAGGATAATCAACTAGAGAACTAATCAGAGAAGAAGAATTTGATAATCTATACTTATCTTGAGTGGTTTGATAGGTTATGCTTATGAATTCGAGGATTACTATCTATATGACTCTCTTCTCATGAGTTTGAATTTTGCTTAGATGATAATTTAATAGGTTATGCTTTCCTTGAGTGGTTTGATAATCTATACTTAGTAAATCTAAAGTAGAATGTGAAAAGAGAATGATTCATGAATTTATGAATGAGATTAGTTAGTGGATTCAATTCTAGATTCCTCATATCTCCAATTGAATCCTCCATCTTTACTTCTTGAGTTTCCTTTTTGAATTTTCTTTATTTTCCTTCTTTGTTTTCATCATTCTCTCCTCTCTCTATCTTATTTTCATTTTATTTGCACATACTCTCTTATCTTTCTCTTGCTTTTATTTCATTTGCACATATTCGCCTTTACTCCTTCTAATATTATCATTCTCATCATTTGTACATAAACACAATCACTCTCTTATCCTCTCACAATCTACTTTTATTTTGCTTTAATCCTAATTATCTTGCACATATTAAGAACCAAATTTGACTAAACTTACAAACTCCTTCCTCGTGGATTGACAATCTTTTATACTATAACTTGATAAGTTGTGCACTTGCACTACTATAAAGGTAAACACTTCGTTTTGCCCATCAAGAGACCACCATTTTTATTATGACCATGAATTTAGTTATTGAATGGTAGTGATTTTTCTATGCTTAAATTAGGAATTAGTGTAATTCATGGATGATAATCACATTTTAATTATAATTTTATACCCTCATTATCTATTTTATATGAATAAAGATATCACTAATAATTATTTTTGTCTTAAATTGCGGTAAATGAAGAAATTATGAATAAAAGCCCAAATGACTCAACTCTCCCATTTTCTACCAATTTTTGAAGCCCAAATACGAAGAGAGAGAGGCCCAGACTACTCAAGAGCCCATGTGAAATTCATGAAGAAAAATCATAAAATCGAATGGGTTTGCAAACCAATGGGTTGACCATTGATAGATTGATTTGCACCAGTGATCTATGGCCAAAATTAATCCTTGGAGCTCAAGTTTGATCCTATGGTCCTTATCCACTGCGTAAGGCTATAAATAGGGGTTGAGGGGAGAGGTTTGAGTGTAAATTTTTTGTAAAACTCTATTTGGAGAGGAGGGTTACTCTTAATTGAGAAGACCTTCCAAAATTATAACTTTTGTTGCAATAAATAAAATATTTTTTCACCCCTTCATACTTGTTTCTTCTTCTTGTTCAATGATGGAAAGAGGATGAGGATGAAGATATGAATATGTAGGTTTGTAATTTCTTTATTTTCTTCTTGTTAGAGTAGATTTACTTTCGATGATTTACTTTCATGCAATTTAATTTCATGCAATTTACTTTCATGCAATGTCTTTAATTTGTAGAGTAGATTTACTTTCTTGCAAATAGCTTAGATTCTTTTCCTTTTTGTTCATAATATTGATCTTTCTTCTTGTTCTTTTCCTTCTTGTAATTAGCACTCTTTTATTTTCCTTCATTCTTTCTCGTCTAATTTCTATCTCCTTGTTTCTTTCATTTTTAAAGATGTGGAACTAATCCTTGTAGGAATTCTAGGATTGCATAAAACTAGTCTAATTTTTCTTTGTGAATTATGATTATTCTCTTGTGCTTAAAATGATCATGTTTAGGATAATCAACTAGAGAACTAATCAGAGAAGAAGAATTTGATAATCTATACTTATCTTGAGTGGTTTGATAGGTTATGCTTATGAATCGAGGATTACTATCTATTGACTCTCTTCTCATGAGTTTGAATTTTGCTTAGATGATAATTTAATAGGTTATGCTTTCCTTGAGTGGTTTGATATCTTATGCTTAATAAATCTAATATGAGATGTGGTAAAAGAGAATTTTTCGTAGATTATAATTTGAGTTAGCTAGTGGATTCAATTCTAGATTCCTTCATCTCTTTATTGACTTCTCGTTTTTTTTTTGTGATTCCTTTCACACACAATCCAAATCCTCTCTCATCACTTCATCATATTTTCATATTATCTTGAATAAAACCTAATTGTCACGAATTTGAGAACTAACTTGAATCAAACACTTCCTATTTCCGTTCCTCGTGGGATCGACAATCTTAAATACTATAACTTGACAATGGTTTGCACTTGCACTACTATAAAGGTAAACACTTCGTTTTGCCCATCAAGAGACCACCATTTTTATTATGACCATGAATTTAGTTATTGAATGGTAGTGATTTTTCTATGCTTAAATTAGGAATTAGTGTAATTCATGGATGATAATCACATTTTAATTATAATTTTATACCCTCATTATCTATTTTATATGAATAAAGATATCACTAATAATTATTTTTGTCTTAAATTGCGGTAAATGAAGAAATTATGAATAAAAGCCCAAATGACTCAACTCTCCCATTTTCTACCAATTTTTGAAGCCCAAATACGAAGAGAGAGAGGCCCAGACTACTCAAGAGCCCATGTGAAATTCATGAAGAAAAATCATAAAATCGAATGGGTTTGCAAACCAATGGGTTGACCATTGATAGATTGATTTGCACCAGTGATCTATGGCCAAAAATTAATCCTTGGAGCTCAAGTTTGATCCTATGGTCCTTATCCACGCTGCGTGGGGCTATAAATAGGGGTTGAGGGGAGAGGTTTGAGTGTGAATTTTTTTAAAACTCCATTTGGAGAGGAGGGTTACTCTTAATTGAGAAGACCTTCCAAAATTATAACTTTTGTTGCAATAAATAAAATATTTTTTCACCCCTTCATACTTGTTTCTTCTTGTTCAATGATGGAAAGAGGATGAGGATGAAGATATGAATATGTAGGTTTGTAATTTCTTTATTTTCTTCTTGTTAGAGTAGATTTACTTTCGATGATTTACTTTCATGCAATTTAATTTCATGCAATTTACTTTCATGCAATGTCTTTAATTTGTAGAGTAGATTTACTTTCTTGCAAATAGCTTAGATTCTTTTCCTTTTTGTTCATAATTTTGATCTTTCTTCTTGTTCTTTTCCTTCTTGTAATTAGCACTCTTTTATTTCCTTCATTCTTTCTCGTCTAATTTCTATCTCCTTGTTTCTTTCATTTTTAAAGATGTGGAACTAATCCTTGTAGGAATTCTAGGATTGCATAAAACTAGTCTAATTTTTCTTTGTGAATTATGATTATTCTCTTGTGCTTAAAATGATCATGTTTAGGATAATCAACTAGAGAACTAATCAGAGAAGAAGAATTTGATAATCTATACTTATCTTGAGTGGTTTGATAGGTTATGCTTATGAATCGAGGATTACTATCTATTGACTCTCTTCTCATGAGTTTGAATTTTGCTTAGATGATAATTTAATAGGTTATGCTTTCCTTGAGTGGTTTGATAATCTATACTTAGTAAATCTAAAGTAGAATGTGAAAAAGAGAATGATTCATGAATTTATGAATGAGATTAGTTAGTGGATTCAATTCTAGATTCCTCATATCTCCAATTGAATCCTCCATCTTTACTTCTTGAGTTTCCTTTTTGAATTTTCTTTTTTTTCCTTCTTTGTTTTCATCATTCTCTCCTCTCTCTATCTTATTTTCATTTTATTTGCACATACTCTCTTATCTTTCTCTTGCTTTTATTTCATTTGCACATATTCGCCTTTACTCCTTCTAATATTATCATTCTCATCATTTGTACATAAACACAATCACTCTCTTATCCTCTCACAATCTACTTTTATTTTGCTTTAATCCTAATTATCTTGCACATATTAAGAACCAAATTTGACTAAACTTACAAACTCCTTCCTCGTGGGATTCGACAATCTTTTATACTATAACTTGATAAGTTGTGCACTTGCAACTTAGGAGGTAATCATTTATTTTCCTATTAAGTTTTTGGCACCGTTGTCGGGGAAGGCATTTATTTGTAGGATTTTTCTTTATTTGGTTCTTTAACTTGTGTATTTTCTTGTGAAGGAACCTCTTTGGAGCTTGAAGATCAAGAGTTGAAGATTCAAGATTGAAGAATTGCCTTCAAAAAGGCTAGGATAGCTTTTACGTGGGTAACTTTTCTATCTAGTATTTTCAATTCCACCCTTTAGATAGTTCATTCACATTAGAGACAATTAGGATTTTTAAAAAATTTAATAATAATAATAATAAATTTACTTTTGTCGACCCTAATAAAATTCATCCTCCACTTGGACATTACTAACAAGATAATAAATTCAAACAACATTACCCTTTCTCACATTTGTTTGATTGCTAACCTTAACTAAAAAATGAAAAGATTTTTATTTTTGCATCCTTTTTAGTTATTTTTAATTTCTAGGATTGCATTTCATATAATAGTAGGAATTCACCCAAGTAATTTGAGCATCTTGATTTGACACACACTTGAAAATATCTTTAAGGGCAAAACCCCCTAATCAAGATAAGGTGAGGGATTTCATCACCCTTTTCTTGGCCCACAAATCACTAATTCCTCACTACACAAACCCAAGCCTTCTAAAACTCATTAGACGTTGGTCCCTAAGGATTCGAGCTCATTAAGGAACAAGAAATCTTTAAGTGAACCGGTCCGAGTTTATTTGGATTAATTGGTGTCTAAGGCAAGGTTTAGGGTTATGTAAGCGCTCAGTAAGGAACGAGGTACTTAATTAATCTTTGATCTCCCTAGTACTATCATTACGGCTAATTACAGGTAAACTTTGATCTTTTCACTAAGGAAATTTTTGGTTAGGAGCTGGTCTAGTGAAGTTTAGGCTTAACCCTAGAAGTTAATGTGATTGAAAAGTATTTGCATTGATTTGTTTTAGTTAGGTTTTCCTTTTTCTTTTCTCATCATCATCTTTTTAATATTTTTTAATTTTCTTTCTTTTCTTTCCTCTTTTTAAAAAAACTAACTTTAGTTATTAAAAAAATTATTTTGGTGTATGCAAACTTGGATTAGGGACAATACAAATCGATTAATCATTGATTCATCTTTTCAAATTGATGAAAATGGCCGTCCCTAATTCACCCATTCTTCAAGATGTTTGTTACCCCACTAGAAATGCAATCCCTCTTGCATAAAACTCGAGATCAATGGAGCAAATTTGAACTTCGACCGCATTTTATTAACATGCTTCCCAAATTCCTAGGAATAGAAACTAAAGACGATACATTTTCATCTCGAATTTGAAGAAGTTTGTCTCATGATTAAGATGAGGGACTTAACCGAAGATGCGATCAAACTCCGATTTATTCCATTTGCCCAGGACAAGGCTAATAAATAGTCAGTAGCTTGCCTACAAATTCCATCTCAACTTGGGATGAATTTGTCACCGTCTTAAGAAATTCTTCCCTATTCATAAAAGGTCAAACTTCAAAATAGCATTATGAATTTTAAAATTGTCAGAGAACTCTTTGCAACTTTCGACCCAAACGATGGCGACCAGATGGGAGCCAGCGGTCTCGAGCCGAGATCGTTGTGTCGCAACCTGCGTGATCGAGGCCGACCTCATGGTCGATGGATCGATTACATCTTCGACAAGCCAAGTTCAAGAATATCTCTCCTCTTCCTCATCGGTCCTCCTCACCCCGCAAACATCGGAGGATATCATCTCTTAAGAGGGAGGTTAGTTACGTTTAAGCCGGCAGCATTCCCCTCTCAACAAGATCTCAACCGATATGACGAAGAGCTCGCTAAAAGGCGTTGTGGTAAAAGTTGGGATGATTGTCATTGATTTGAACTTGCTTACAGCC